>OZ016502.1:43117484-43390159 GCA_963966595.1 Physocephala rufipes | reverse complement strand
GACGCAAAACCGGGTGCTTCCATCTTTTTTCTTAACTAGCACGACCGGTGAACTCCATGGGCTTGTTGATGGTTCAATAACATCCGCTTTACACATTTCCTTGATTATCTGGCCCGCTTCCTCTCGTTTTGCTAGCGGAACTCTGCGTGGCGCCTGCTGAATTGGTCTTGCGTCGCCAGTGTCTATCCGATGCTTTACGATGGAGGTTCTCCCCAGTTTATTGCCGTTATTGGCAAACACTGAGCTGTATTTCTCCAGCAGTCGTCTCGCTTTTGCCCTTTCTGGACCACTCAACTCATCGAGCCAGCTTCTCATTATTGAAGTTTCCAAGCTTCCTTTTCGCACCTCCTTGCTATAATCCTGCTGTTTATTGTCACAGCTCACCACAGCCTCCACAGCTTGGCATTGTCCGATTATTGCTCCCTTGTCCAAAGTGATCGGCGATTTGAACTCGTTCATTACTCGAATTGGGATCCGCTTATCCTTTTTCATTTGTACTAGTGTTCGTCCAACCAATATATTCCTCGTCTGATCTGATGGTTCTACTACCCACAGCTGGTTTGTCCCACAATTTCCTTCGACGTATGCCCACAGGATTGCTTCGCACTGTGGTGGGATCTGTTGACGGTGGCTTACGCTCGCATTCCTGATTTGTGGCTGCTCATATCCAGTGTTAAGCGGTATTTCCATGTTCTGGCACGTAAGCATTCTTCTTCTCAAATCTAAGGTAAGACCATGGGCCAACATAAAGTCCACGCCGATTATGACTTCGTCCATTATCTCTGCCACCAAGAAAGTGTGAATCACTTCTAGCGTTCCTATCTGAACGGTACACACCACTTTCCCAGAGAGCGCAGCTTCTTCTCCTGTAGCTGCTCGCAGTTTACAGCCAATCAGCGACTCGATATTATCTCCTGCTAGGTCCGATCGAACGATGGAATGAGTTGCACCAGCATCCATGGTAAATATCCGCGATCGTCCACTAATAGTCCCGTTCACGGTTAAATTATTGCTTCCTCGATGTATTTGTGAGACGGATACTGTGGGGCCATCAGTAGTGGGAACCAGCTCGTGCCCCTTTGAACTGGTCCGTTTTAGTTTAACGGCTTCTTATTTTCGCCAGCACCATTTGCATCTTCGGCGGTTCTCTTTCCTGGATTTTCATTTCTCTTTCCAGCAGCATTACAATTCCGTGCGATATGTCCTGTTTTCCCGCAGCTGTAACATTTAATTTCCTTATCTCTGCGCGAGACTAATTGTGACATAGTCTGCATAAGATCCTTCATGGTCTTTTCCAGATATTCATTGGGTTCGACCTCCAGCCGGTGTACTTTGTGCGCCTGTTTGCTGAGAAGTCCGGCTGTTTCTTGTGTCAAGGCCAACGTTACTGTTTCGGCGAATGTTTTCTTTGGCGTGGAGTAAACTGCACGTTTGGTATCCGTATCCCGTATTCCATTCATGAATGCCTGAGTTTTAAGTAATTCGATTACTTCTGCTGGGGCATCTGCGTTGGCCAAATGTGCGAGGCGCTCTATCTCTGTTGCGTATTCTTGCAGCGACTCGTTAGCCCTTTGCTGGCGATTCATTAACTCCATTTGGAATATTTGTTGCCTATGGTCGCTGCCATAACGCCGTTCGATTGCTGCCATTAACGCGTCGTAATTACCACGTTCCTTTTCAGGAACTGTTTGTAACACTTCAGCGGCGGGACCTTTTAGTGATACTACCAATGCTGCAACTTTCTCTGCCGTAGACCAGTGATTAGTTCCTGCTGTTGTTTCGAATTGTAGTTTGAAAATTTTGAACGGTACTGTTCCGTCAAATGTGGGCGCTTTCAATTTCGTAGCACTGGTAGCTGCATCTGGTCCACTTAACTGTTTTTCATGGATATGACCTTCCAGTCGCGCAAGCTCCGATTCCAGTCTGCGAAATTCGTTCTCCAAGACATCTTGTCTGGCCTGTAATTGGCCAGAATTTCCCTCGATGCGTAATAGTTGCTCCTGTAGTTTCGAGGTATTATGTGCCAACTGCTCCATGCGTGTGGAAATTTGCTCCAGCAATTGAGAGGTGTTTTGTGCCAGCTGCTGCTCCATGCGGGTGGAAGTTTGCTCCTGCATTCGTGCCATAGCTGTCAAAAGCATATTCATATCGAATGAAGATGTCTGCTGTTCTACGGACTGCTCCTCCACTTTTGATGAGACTTCGAAAGAAAACTCGTATCCATCCACATTGATGCCTTCACTCTCCATTGCATTTCGTAAGCGTAACTGCAGGTCTGTTTTATTACCTGCTATAGGCAATCCGCGAGACTCCAGCTCGCTCTTTAGCTGAGGTATTTTTAAATCGGCAAACTTCACCATGTTTGGGATTAATTGGCAATCCCACTTCTGACACCAATTGTTACGTGTGTTTCTTCTTCGTAACTGGACACACACTTCCCCTTGATTATTCTCGGGGCCCGATCGCTGGATTGCCGATAATCCCTCACAAAAATACGCGGATTCTTCTAGCTTTAATTTGAGGTTTATTTATTTGATTTCCATCAAGCACTTTATACAATTTTTCACTTGTATGTTCTTCACGGAACAGAATTTCTCTACCACGTTCTTTACAAGGATCAGAATATTACCGCTACGTTCTTTTTACGAAGTCTAGAGTTTCACTGCTATGTTCTTCACAAAGTTTGGAATATCACTGCTCTCGATGAGATGCTCGTTTGCTATTTATAGGCGTTCGGCTTCCATTACTAAATGCAGTTTCCTTAATTGCCAAATGTCCTTCGGCTCTGAATAATTAGCGCGTAAACATCTGCGTATCCGCGTAATTATCTGGTGTGGAAATTCCAATATTTTGATTGCTGTCCTTCCGCGAATTTTGTCTATGCCTTATTATGTGCTGTGGACGTTCTGGCGCCGCCGTGTAATTACCATCTGGGAATTCTACCATCATTTCGAATTCGTTACAATATATATATATATATATATATATATATATATATATATATATATATATATATATATATATATATATATATATATATATATATATATATATATATATATATATATATATATATATATATATATATATATATATATATATATATATATATATATATATATATATATATATATATATATATATATATATATATATATATATATATATATATATATATATATATATATATATATATATATATATATATATATATATATATATATATATATATATATATATATATATATATATATATATATATATATATATATATATATATATATATATATATATATATATATATATATATATATATATATATATATATATATATATATATATATATATATATATATATATATATATATATATATATATATATATATATATATATATATATATATATATATATATATATATATATATATATATATATATATATATATATATATATATATATATATATATATATATATATATATATATATATATATATATATATATATATATATATATATATATATATATATATATATATATATATATATATATATATATATATATATATATATATATATATATATATATATATATATATATATATATATATATATATATATATATATATATATATATATATATATATATATATATATATATATATATATATATATATATATATATATATATATATATATATATATATATATATATATATATATATATATATATATATATATATATATATATATATATATATATATATATATATATATATATATATATATATATATATATATATATATATATATATATATATATATATATATATATATATATATATATATATATATATATATATATATATATATATATATATATATATATATATATATATATATATATATATATATATATATATATATATATATATATATATATATATATATATATATATATATATATATATATATATATATATATAAAACCTCTCTTTACTTTATATCAGTCTAGATCAATAAAACTGCTTATATGGTTTTGATTTCGGTTTTAGTGAAGTTAGTAGAACGGTCAGTGACAATGATATATACTTGTTCCCCTGGTTTGATAATGAAACTCTAGAGCATGACATTGTCTTGATGAGAGTGGACGAAATTTCTTTCAGTATAAACATTCAGCCTGTAAAATTGGCAGATATGGGAGCTAGTATAGAAAATCGAATAGGCTTAATCACTGGTTGGGGGTCCCAAGATAACAGTGAACGAGCTTCGGATACTTTACGCTTTACAGCCGTTCTTATTGCCCATCCGTACTTGTGCATAGACATTTGCGGTGAAGAAAATTTTCGATACTCTGAACTTTGTGTGAACCCCGTTATATCTGGTTCACCATGTATAGGCGATTCTGGAGGCCCCTTAGTAGAGTCACATTCCAATACGTTGGTTGGAATACTTTCGGCTATACATGAATATGGATGTATGGACGATATATTTTATTGTAGATATTATAAAATGGTAGTATGATTTATTTATGGTAATGGCAACACCTAAAGGTGAATTGTCTTTTATGAGATAATAGTTTCCAAAATTAATTAAATTTCGAGATTTCAAATGCGTTTCTTGTATGAAGCCTAAATCAACATTGTTGTTTTCTAAAACGTCTGACTTAAATACTTAGCTACTTAGAAAATTCCTAATTTTGCCTTCAAGCGTCTAGGTTTCAGGTTTGCATAATAAATTAGCATAGTCCAATTTCAAAAAAAAAAACCTGTAGTCGGTTTAGATAATACAAGATCGATCTCCCTTTTATCAAACTTAGGTAAACTCCTTGAAAAAATTATTCTCGATAAGATGTACGCCGAAGTGGATACTCAGTATATTCCGAACTTTCCATTTGGCTTTAAACAAGGAGATTCAACCGTATATCAAAGGTTTATCGTGTCTAATTACAAAGAATTATAGTTCTGATATTTCTATCGGTCCTTCCAGAAATTTTCAAAATTGCTGGAAAATTTCTCTTCGAGCATAGTGAAGTAGATTCTCTTCATCGTGTTCTCTTTAAACACAAATGCACTAAAATGCATCTTCATTCTTTACAACACATAAACAAGAGTCGCCAGAATGACCCAATCTCGAAAATGCTGTCATTTCATTTTTCTGTTTGTTATTTGTGTTAATAAAACCTATTTTTGGTTAACACTAAAACGGTAATGTATTATCATTTTCTTATATATAAATGTAGAGTTCATAATATAATTAAATACATTTAAAAACGACTTTAAAAGTTGCAAAGGAAGTCAAGGTACACTCAGTATTGGCCCTATTGCATTTTATATTCTACGCTCGAAGTGTATATAAGGTTACATTCACTTAATCCTTTCGTTGAAAATACATCAAAAGTATATACACTAAGCTCAGTATCTCCTCCTTAGTTGATTTAGGTCTGTCCATCAGGTCACGAGAAGAGGTATCATCACCAAAGTTGTCGAATAGAGGTACCGTCATAAGAGGTGGCGTGAATATTGTACGCTTTAAAGTTTATAGATGAATTTTTGAGCTTACGAAGTGTATTGCAAGCCAAAGTTTTAGTCCCGAGGCCAACACGAATAGGTGTCCATGTGAACATGTGGGTCTTTTTAATATAGAAAATATAGAAGGCCCGTCAACTGCTATGTCTTTGTTTGATGTGTATACTATTTTATATAAACTTAAGATACCTGAATTTCGCGTATGGGAGTTAATACTTCTTTAAAAAGCTTCAGAGACTTCTAATTACGCCGTAGTATTACATTGAATTTTCAATACTCACATGAATACCCTATTCACCCTAGCTCCAAGTAATCAATTTTCGTTTACGGATGAGCATAGATCGATTATTTTTTGAATAAATTTCATATCTTAATATAAGCCTCATTTACGTACTCATTACGTACCCAAACTTTTTTAAAAAAATTCAAATACTTTTAAAATTGATCAATTTTTCACTAAACTTCATATTAATGCCAAATCAAATAATAAAAAAATCAAATTCTAACATTTTAGTTGCCATGGGGTTTGAAATAAAACGAAACTGAAGTTTTTGGGTAAAGTCAAATTATTTCGTTTTTATTACCATCTTGAATGGTGTGCCAGATAGCATCTACATGCTATAATCTAACGTATACCACAAATTAAGGTCAAATAATAAGAAAAAAAGCTTTAGCTAGATATGAGCTTAAATTGTGAGATTAAATTGTAAGACAAGGACAAAACGCTTTTTTCATATGTTTACCTTCAAATAAGATCTCGCATAGATTCCATTGT
The DNA here is from genome assembly GCA_963966595.1 of Physocephala rufipes. Classification (NCBI taxonomy): domain Eukaryota; kingdom Metazoa; phylum Arthropoda; class Insecta; order Diptera; family Conopidae; genus Physocephala; species Physocephala rufipes. The sequence continues at coordinate 43,383,857 of OZ016502.1, read as the reverse complement.
TGTTGTAGCATTTATTGCGTACTATACGATATCACTTTTAAATTTCTATTGTATTCTTCTTTACTGCGGTAATATTACTTTATTGCTGTTAGACCATACCCTACATCTGAAAAGGGTAGGCACCGCTCAGTTTGTGAATACCTTTGCAACATATTGAAAGAAATTATAGTTATAGAAAAGCATATGTATTCGATTCGATTCGAGAATAATTACAGATATTGTCGTGGCATTTTTCACGGATACTCGTTGTAGAAGGACTCTTGCTTTTCAATTGAAGCTATGTTGGTTTAATGGGGTCTGTTTAATTTTTTATTTATTATTCAATCAGTGATGCCAAATCACCATAACAAGACCGATTCATGACCCCGTAACTGGGACGTTTGGAAGAGGATTCCAGCTTTGGTCCAAACAATGAAAACAACATTGGTGAAGCCATACCACTAATGGCGTGGGCTGCAGAAGGATGATAGCAGATCTCTTTTCCCCCGAATTGAGACGTAGACGATATGTGGTTTCAGCAAGACGGTCCTACATGCCACAAAGAGGACAGCGGAAATGTTTATATCAAGCAGTATTATTTTATTTTCAAAGTTGGCAATTGGTGTTTTAGCGGTGTTTTGGCTCGGGAATTTGGTTGAAGGCGTGAGGGCAGATGATGATGATGAGCCTATTCCGGCTATTGCCGGCGAGAGACAATGTGTTGGTGCATTGATTTCGCCTAAAGTTGTCGCTACATCAGCTCATTGTTTTTTAAATGAGTAAGTTTCTTGAACTTATCGGGAAAGTAATAAGTAGGCTTGATACTTAAATTTTACGTTTAAATTAAGTTTTCAACGGTAAACTTAAAACTCCAAAAATGGCCGAGGTTATCAGTGTTATGTCTTCAGGGGGGTTAAAATTCAACCAAGGCGCATTAACTGGTTTATTTCATACTTTGTTTTTTTATTTATTTTATTTATTTTACCGGAGATTTTTTATATATTTTTATTTATTTTATTTATTTTACCGGTGAAATATTTTTTTGCCTTGATTTGAAATATTTTACTAGTTTTATTGTTGAACAAATTATCATCTAAAACATTTGTAAGGTCAAATATTATCTCGTTGGATAGGTAGGTGCTTTGCTAATTCTTAACCATCGCAGATTTCTTTACAACATATTACGCATGTATGTTGGCAAATATTTGTTCTTTGTATTACTTCTACACTGGCGTCGAAACTGTTCTAGATAACAGATAGACAAAAATGTTATCTAAATTCTTTTAAAATACTTCTGTTGATAAATCATCCTAACGGATTTCTATATAAGGTCTGACTAGAGATATTATGCGGCATTCTGAAAAAAAATTAAAAATGTTTAGATCAAGCGGTATTATTTTATTTTCAAAGTTGGCAATTGGTGTTTTAGCTGTGTTTTCTCTCGGGAATTTGTCTGAAAGCGTGAGGGCAGGTAAAGAGCCTATTCCAATATTGGCTTTAATTCATCAACGTAATAATCTGTCGAATCCGGCTATTGCCGGCGGGAGACCATGTGTTGGTGCATTGATTTCGCCTAAAGTGGTCGCTACTTCAGCTCATTGTTTTCTAAATGAGTAAGTTTCTTGAACTTATCGGGAAGGTAATAAGTTTTATTCATTCTCTAAAATTTATTCTCTAAAATTTCAGAACAACGCAATCGTACGCTGAAAGTGAAAATTTTATTGCGATTTTGAGTACAGCACCAATTTCTTATCGTGATGTCGTAAATATCGTTTATACAGAACCACGTTACAACACAAGTACATCCCAAAACGATATCGCTTTGGTTTGTCTAAATAATTCTGCTCCAGCATATACTCCCCCATTACATATTGCCGCGCTCAAATTTGGATTATTGCCACCACTTACTTTATGCCATGTGTACTTCCATTCGCCCACAACCGCCAATAATAATGAGCTAGCAATCCAGAAATCTTATGTTATGCAGTTGTTTGATCGTGATTGCGAAGGAAGACATGGTTTTAATAATACGAGAATGCTGTCGGGCATGATGTGCGCTGGAAGCAAATTTCATTATTCTGGGCACCTTTGTCCCGAATTTCCTAACGCCGTTCTCATTTGTCTCGACAAATTTGCAGGTATTCTTACGAAAGCTTCTGATTGTAAAAAATCGAATAACTACGGAATATACACGGACATTCGGAGTTATGTATCTTGGATTAATGAAAAAATGTGTACCATTAATAACAAAAACATGGAGTAACTCTGGAACATTTGTTAATAATTTTCCTCTTTATTACCTCTCGAAAATGTAGTTTGTAGTTTAAGCTTTTCCTTTGAGTAAATAAAAACTTAATTCGATTAAAAATGGTCTTATTTTATTATTTGATTTTTTTGCGCCTATTTTTCAGCCATTGATTTTAATTTTTGTGATTGACATTTTGTGATTGTGACATGTTTTGAAGAAAACTTTTTTGAAATAAAAATCTGTCTCTATAGCCGAATATCAGAGAGTGACCCTATGAGGTTTTACGATCCCTGCAAGCTTGATGGTGAACACAAATTGGGGATTTAATCTATAAAGAGACATTCAAAACTGCTCCCAATCAGTGTTCAAGAAATGTAATCAATTAGTCAAACATCGCATATTTTTGAAAGGATGGGAAACTTTTACGCGAATACAATGACTGTGGCAGGTATTTGGTATTGCATCTGGTATATATAGGGTATTACGTTATTTATATATTCTTTTGTGTTTACAAATTTTTTTATTTGATATCCCCGTAAGTTCGTTTCCTGTCAGTTCTTGAGAGTCAAGATTAAGAAGGAGAGGAAGTAGAAAAGCTATATAAAGCGCCTATTTTTCAGTTTTTGACATTGATTTTGGTTATATTTTTCCCCTGATCCGAACAATCCTGACATGCATAACTCTTCTAAAATGCTAGACCTTATTTATGAATATAAGTTCCAATATTGAAATAACAATTGAATTAATTCCATTGATGCGGAAACAGGAAGTCATACAAAAGGAATTTATATTTGATTGACGGAGTTTTAACGAGATCGTAAAAATACCGAAAACCTCAAAAAATGGAAATGAAAATTATTGAAATATGAGCTCTTGTTATTTTTGTTGTTGTTTTTCTACTGCTTTTGTTTTTTTTTTAAATATTTATATTCTTTACTTTTGTGTTGAAGTTGGATTATTCACTTGTGGTTGGAGTAAGAGTAAAGTACCGGAAATAAATGAAGTCAAGCAATAACATTCACTCAATCATTCACTCAATCATTCATTCATTCATTCAGCAACAATCGTTTTATTGTTAGCAATTCAATCGAATGCGAAATAAATGAAATGACAATCAATCTGTTGCAAATTGTTTAGTTATTAGGAGTTTATTGATTTTATTTTCATATTTACAACAAAGTCTTTTACATTTCCCCCCCAAAAATTTCTGTTCATGTTGGTTTTGCAAAAAGTTGTCGTCGCCTGGCTTGTGTACTCCATTTTCTGGGTTGGGTATTTTCATACAAACACTTATACATATACAAATTCATATTTTCAATTAAACATCATACAACTTTTATGAACTGTTAAACGGACAGACTAATGGCCAAATGGGCAATCCGATAAGCGTAAGAGAATGCGGTCAGTGTTTCTGTCAGCTGATAGAATTTTTCATTTTACTAAATGAAGAAATTCTTTAACACAAATGGAAAAAAGAAAGAATAAATTGACGAAGCGATGAAATGAAATTATTTTATATAGTTTTCGTTTGATATGAGAAAAATCCATCAAGTTCTAACTGACAGCAAAAATAACAGTTTCAACTACATTTCCATACCACAATTACCTTTTAAGCAAAAAAAAAAAAAAAAAAAAAAGAGAAAATGTTTCTTCTATCAGAACGAGAAGAAATGAAATCATAGCGCAACTTATTTCAGGAGGAAAAGGCTTTGGGGTATGGATCATTTGGAAGAGAAAAATTAAAATTGCTCTACTATGAACAATGAAATTTTCTTTGCATTAATAGAAAATTATCTTTTCACCAACATATACCACCCACCCGCTTGTTATTGCCCGTGATTAAGAATCAATTCGATTTTAGCATCTTTCTTTTCTTCACTTGATTGAATGAAATTCACTGAAAATATATTAATCGTTTGGTATTATTATCGTTAACTTGATCTCCAATTTTAATAACAATTTTCTACTAATACTTAATTATTTATGCTAATTAAGTTCATTAGAATTCACCAGACTCGATTTGATTTGATTTTGATTGACTTTACCGTGATTCTGCTTAATTTAGTCTAATTGAATTAAAGCACGATTTAGATTGATTTGGCTTTTTTAAATTTGACCTATAAGATTTTCGTGTGATTTCAACGGACTTTGCTTCATGAATTTTGAGTACATTTGTATTGAAATGAGTTCCTTTGATTCTTTGACTCGATTTTTATTCGAGTTTAAAAACGAAATTAATGAATCGTTTTCAAAACTTCTGTTTGCCGGTCGAGTTAATTAAAGTTGGAAGGTATAAAATCTTTATAATTAAAAAAAATGTACAATTTTTAAATAACAAGCATATTTTTTAATAAAAAATAAAAAATAAGAGATTGTAATAATGACTTTCTTTTAATTTAGTTTATAATAAATTGCATACCATTGAATGAAAAAAGTAATCTTCTTTTATTTCTGATTCCTATTCTCGAATAATCCAATCAAATGACAATTCTCTACCAGAATCAGTACAAGAACGAGATAACATATTGTAACATTTTAGCAGACGGAGAAGGAGAATGAAACAGAGTACATCCATGTAGTCAAGAAACAAATTTGCTTTTAAAGACTTCCTGCTTTTTTTTGCGCGGATAAGAGGAGGAGAATTTAATCCAGTCTGTCATTTATCAGATACGTCCATTAGCTAAGCTGATTAATTGCTAAAAAGTATTTTATTTCCGCTGCTTTTTCAATTTGTTTTATATAATTTAGTTGATTTTATTGCTCAACTCAATTTTATTGTCAATTTTTAATTTTGGTTTCGGACTTGGCTTCGCAATTGGGTTGGGAATTTCTTTTTTCATATTATTTTACAAATTCGATTCTCTTTTCGTAAGTGGAAAACGTAATACCGTTGAACGTTAATTAATAATGAGTGAATGAGAATTAGTACTATAAAGATATTCCATTAAAATTTTTTGAATTTTAAAACAATAAACGTAGATAACTTTTGAAGGTGAAGAAGGGCAATCAAATTGCGGACGAAGAGTGAGAGCGCACATAGCAAGCACAATAACAGCAAGAATAGGAAAATAAATAATTTAGATAGTCGGTAAGGTAGAGTGATCGAAAGAGATAGAGAAGGAAAGATAAGCAGAAAAAATTTAACGTTTTTTATTCCGGAGCAATAAATTATAATGTGTTTATGGTAGTAGTCTTTTTTTATACTATATATAATTCATAACTTGAAAACCACGTGCCCATAACGGGTAGGGCACGTGGTTTTCAAGTTATGAATTATATATAGTATAAAAAAAAGAGTCAATTACTATATTTGTTTATAATTGCCATGATATTCTAATACGGCGCTATTTTAACAAAGAATATTATAATCGTCTAAATTGAGTTATGGAATTAATTACTAGTTAAAACTGTATTGATTGAATCAATTATTTTTTTTCTAATTTGCTTTATATGAGTTTTCCTCCCAGTTCGAGTTTTACCTCGTACCCAATTTCGCTAAATTTACGAAGGTAACTCTATTTAAATCGGTTTTAGATGAATATCATTATATTATTGATGAACGTCGATACTTTAGGTTAATCCCTTGAAAGCAACTTCTTCAAGGTAATTAGAAACTGTAGAAGGAATTTTAGTCTTCCTGTAGTTTCTATGCGTAAGTTGGTAACGATACACCGCTTGTCTGCTATTTTCCGTATCACTTGCATGTGACGATGAAGAGAGGAGAGGGAAAAAGCATAAGAGTCGCTGACGAATTAGATTTCACTTGGTCCTTTCGAGCGTACACAAAACGACGGTAATTACACTGAAAAATAAAAGAGTAATCGATAAAAAAAGAAAAGTCCCGAACAAGAATGGATTTACTAAAGTTCTGTTATATTTTTCGCATTTGTTTAGTGCTCGTGGTGGTCGTTGTTCGAATTATGCTTATTTTATTATCATTACATATCATTGTTTGTTGTTGTTCCTCTTTTGCATATCGTTAGAAAGGCAGAATGTTTGCTATATTTTAGGTGTTTCTTCTTCTTCTTTTCCTATTTGTTCCCTCTCCTCCTGTGGTATGATTCCTATATAAATCGCCTAAAGTATGAACGAAAGGAGGAGGTGCTCTAGCGGTAAAGATGAAACGGGTAGTATAATGAAAGGAAAAACGGGTCAATAGACGGATATGTGTGGGTGAGCAGTTCAAAAATTTGTTGCTTTTCTTGTTTTTAATATTGTTTTTATGATCGTTGATAACATATTTCTTTTAAAATTAATCTCTACTTTATTCTATAAACTAGACAGATCGCAATTAAAAAATGAATTTAATTTCTATAGTATTTTTCCACACACTTTTCTAGAACGAACTAATGTTATTTTTCAGGAAAAAAGGATTTTTTGAATATATATTTCGCGTCTAATTTTGGATACATTTTTTGTGTAAAATGTTTGGTATCTACTACCTTATTTTATATTTCGTATTTGTAAAAAGTTATCAAAAATTAAGAGAAAAAGAAAATAAAAAATTATAAAAGAATTAGATAAAGCTGGTAAGAGCATAACAAATCAGTAAATTTTTCCCCTGATTAATTCTTGATAAAAGAGAATTTTGCTGAAAGCTTCGTGAAAGTGAATAATCATATCATTTCCTATAGTTATACTTTCTCTTCTTTACTCCTCTCTGCCACCATCCTCTCTAGCTCTATGTGTTCGCTTCCTCATCGTCGTGGTCTTATTCTTGTTTTTTGCTCGAGTAGCCAGACGTAATTATTCATTTTAAGCACATTTTTATTTACTCACTTCATCTACATTGACGCCATGATAAAAAAAGCATTTGCTGCGTCTCGCTACGCCTCAAATGCATCATAACGTACATAAACAGCATGCCAACAACAAAACAATCGAGCCTCTGTCGAGGAAACGTCGAAACACATTCTATCTAACCGACCAACCATCTGGAACGAAAAAGATTTTAACAACAAAACACCACCAACAACAAAATCATCAACAAAAGAACCTGCAGAAAATATTTAGAAACCAACCAGAAATAACAAAATACAGGATTAAAAAAATGGAGTAACAAAAAAAAAAAAATAAAAAGTGCTGATGCCACTGGGAAAAAAAACGCAATGCTGAAGCAAGAAATAAAAGCATTTGAGAAAAAAAGAAAAATTGGAAAATCCATTCAAAGTTTGAGAACAAGCTCAAATGTATCAAAAGTTGCCAAAAAATGTGTTTGAAATTGGTCCTGGCGGTCGCCGAGGTTGCGGCAGAGGTACTCGGTCGTCGATGTTGGCGACAATGATCGGTCAAAATGCGAGTTCATTGTCGAAGGAAGGCGGCGGCTTATCTTCACTCGTTGAATAAAATCGAAATGTTCGAGTGGTGAAGATTTGCGCAGCTGAAAGTGAATTGTGCGGCAGTGTTGTAGTTGTTTTTGTTCATGTAGATCGTAGCTTGTCCGATGCGTTGCCAAAATTTGCTTGCTAGCCAGACCGGAAGTAAATGAAATTAATTCTAAACGGATCGAATTTATTATATTTCTTGTTGGTCTCCTTTCGTTTAATTTTTGTACTTTTTTTGAAGACGAGATAAATTCAGTGAAGCGAGCCACGTGCAACACAATGGCACGCAACAAATGCTACACAATTTAAATATTTTTTACTTACCTTGAAATGATCAGATAACAGGGTGTCCAACGACGTCGACGACGACGTCGAAAACTAATTTTTAAACAAAACAAAATCCTAAGGCTATATTTATTATTAGCTACTTTGTATTCATTGTTTATTTATATAATTAAAAAATACATTTGCACGATTGGTGAAAAGTATAGGGTTTCTGGCAGGTCGAAATTAATGGTTGTCTTCCTCGATGGGCTGATTTCATCGAACTTTTGGCGTGTGCATCAACACCGTAAGAGAAATTCAGAATTCAAATTATTTTATGTTATTTTTATGAAGCATAATTAAAAAGATTTTATGTGTGACAGATTATAAATTTATGAAAGCAAGATTTGCGCACAATTTAAAAATTTCTATAGAGGGAAATTTTTCAATATTCGTGAATGGCTTTTATTAAGAGAAAATTAACAAAAAAAAAAAAAACAAATCAACACTGTCTGCCATAACATTTAGCGACATAAAACCTGACAAAATATTTATTGGAATTTTTTAATTTTGTGAAGAGTTTTATAACGAAAAAAGAAATAACATTTTTTGAATGACATCGAGTAATTTGTTGAGAGGCGTATATATTCCCATCCACAGGATGCTAATATCATGCTCGGCCAACGCAAGACCCGAGGGCCGTATACAACCCCTTCATAAAATATGTAACCACGTGGCACCTATGCAGCACAAAAAACAAAATACGACAATACAAAAATGAGGTAACTTAACGAAAAAGGATTTCTTCAATCAACAACCTGGAGTTAGGTTTAGTGAATCTGAACTGAAAAATAAATTTATATGTGCGTATATATTTATATTTTTTATGCTATAGAAACACACTAGCATAGCTACGTATAGCGTAATGTATTTATAAAGTGGCCCGGAGAACCACCGAGTGAGGCAATTCCTGACATACACTTACACTCATACTCTCGCCTCTTGATAAATAAGTATTTTTCACAGCTTATATCCACACAGCATGAATTTACACGCTTATAACCACACCCGCAAAAAAGAAGCACAAACATTTACGTCATGGACTGGAAACATTTAAAGTCCATCATTTTTCAATGGTTTATTTATTTGACATTTTTTATTCGCCAAATAACAAGCAATAATAATAATACAGAAAACGTATGCGCCTCAACGTATGCAATGGATTTTTTCGTTTGTATGGAGTTGCAATTTTTCTGCCTCCATTTGTGTTCCATATGCAAGTGGTTGTGTGTGTCTGCATGCGTGCTCATTGTCAACAATTTGTTCACAGTGTGTTGCATTTGGTCGCAGTGAATTGCGTGAATTTAAAAATTTCTTATATTTGTGTGAACGGAGGAATTTTATTTGGCTATGTGTGTATGCGTGCAAGTTCGACTATATGGATATGCATGTGTTTTCTTTCGAAAACAGCCTCATTGCTATGCAAGCGACACTTTTCATGGCTGTTTTGCGGTAAAGCGCTGTTAAAGGATTTTGCGTTTTGATTTGTGTGAGAAAGGAGATGAATGAGTCAATGATTTTTTTCTTCAGTCAATTTCCAAATTCATATCAGTTCTCACAAGTAACGTATGAAAAAATATTTTGTTATATTTTATATAGAATTCTTTTCAATTTAATTTATGCTCTCAGCATCGGATGATAGCAGCGAATAGGAGATATTTTAACACTGGATACTTTTATACATTTACAGTCGAAAAAATTCTTTGGATTGTAGCCGAAATTGACGAGACAAGACTGCATTTTTTAGTTATGTTGATTAAATTGAATAGAATTGAAATCTGTGGATTAGATGCGTTGATTTTCATTGAAAAGAGTTCTTGCAGATCAGAAACTTTCTAATGGTCGCGTTTATTTTTTATTATTCTATATCAAGATTTATGAGTGATATGATATAAAGGCGTTTCTCCGTTCTCGAAAAACGGACTTAAACCCGATATGGAATGGATGTACAAAAGTAAAGTCTCAAGACCCCCTGCTAGCATTCTTCAATACATACACAATTCTGTAAGTAAACACGGTATGGAATCAAAACCATATCAGGAAGCGAAACATATTAAATTAAATATGAAATAATCATATAAACAATAATGTAATTATATGAATTGCGTTAAAATTTAGACTGCAACCTTCTCGGTTTGATGCGAGGAGTCTTCAAGGGTCTCCTGTTTGACGTCAGAGGTTATTGTGTTCTTAATTACGTAGGCTGTTTAATGTGAGAGACTGCTATGGGCAGGCTGGAACTTCATTCTCATTAAATATGAAATTTCTAATTAAAGTTAAGAAAATCTCTGAGCATATCTCTCTGTCTCTCTTTTTATGCAGCTCAAGGGACTAATCTAAATAATTAAAATTGAAGTGGATTTGGTGCGTTCAAACATAAACCAAATTCAAACATGATTAAAAAAGTCATCGGTAATGAAAATCTTCTTCGAATTAACAAGACTACAGGGTAGGGTGACAAACGTGGCTCTCATTTTTTTAGCAACATTTATAATTGGCTCATTACAAACATTTACTAATACGTGAATATTTTTAAAATCCATCGACCTTCTCTATTTAGTTGAATTCCAAAAGGTTCAGCCGCGTACAGCTTTCTGCCTGGTGTGAAGTCAAGGAAAAGAGAAAAGAGATATGTACAGACCGAATTCATTAATGCCGAATTTTAATGCTTAATGTTAAATACATCTTCATTAAGCATTAATACATAACTACTTATATTTCACCTTACTTAATTGTTGCGGTCTTTTCTCTATACTCTTAGGTCTTTTCAGCCCGAAAATTAACTCAAATTCATACTCTTTTCCATTAAAGCTCTTCATGCTCTCCAAATATAAATATTGTAATTTAATACACCGTCGCTTTCTAAAATGCCGCAGGCGAACATATATTCATGTATGTGTGTCTCTTGATGCCTATCTACGTCTATATATCTTCTATTTCAATGTCCTTTGATTGCCATAAATCAAGCCCAACAGTTTGAGAGCCTTTTTCATTTCCGCTTTCCAAGTTTTTCCCATTCCATGGCATGATGTCTCTGGCATCAAATATCACCCATACTTTTTATCTCATAACTTTACAAACTTCTTATCCATCCCATTCTCAATATCATAACGAATGGTATGAGTTAGTGTACATTCGTATTCATTTCCTTTTATGCGATCCATTGGGAAATTAAAGTAAAAGTTTCCGGTTTTATTTTTCCAGTATAATTTTAGTGTATATTCCGTAACGAAAAAGTCAAACACTTAGAGCATCAAGAAGAGTATCAAACGTAGTCAGTTGTAACATTAAGGACGACTATATAAAAGTGTCTTTGTCGTAATAGATGCAGAGCTCATTAAGTATTTATAATGAAGTCTATTAGAATGAAATGAGGCGTGAGATGGTGAAATGAAATTCACCAATTTTTTAGGCTGTTGCTTATACATGAGTAGAAGAATGTATGTGGACGCGTTTGTTTTTAGATCTGTATATGTTGGTTGGCGTTTATCTGTAAATGGATATACACCTACATGAAAATGCTACTCATCAAGTAGACACATTTGGTTTCTGACGTCATTGTCATCGTCTGACGTCATTGTCACCGTACCAGAACTGTTAACTTACCGTTAGAAAAGGTCTGATAATTTTGCACAAGCACGAAAGAAAGACCATACTAACATTCGCACTTCTTTTCGATTCCAGCATCAAAAATTATTATTTCATCTAATTCTCTATGCATTTCGTGCACTGTTATTTCTTCTCTCCCATTTGGTAATTGGTCCGAATTATATTGTGATATCGTGTATTGAAAGTGCATTGAAAGCATTGAAAGCATTGAAAGTGTATTTCAGACGAATTGTACAGCTCCGTGCTATTTAGTATTTCGTACAATTTCGTATATGAATAACGTTGTTAAAGAGTTTACTTTCTACTCAAGGAATGTATCTTTTTCAGTCCATTTAAAGGGATTTTCTTAGTCGCAACAGAAGAAGTTTACATAGCTTTCCACACAAAGTAATTCTTTCAATTCTCAATGGGAAAAGTAATCGTATAAAATTTACAGCTTCTCTTTTGTAAGAAAAAAAACTATACCATTAATAACTATTCATTTATAATTTATAAAAGCAATTTACATATATGTGTGTATCAGTTCTGTGTTGTATCTCCCACCATACACTTAAGTGTGGAACTTTAATATTACAGTATATGAACAATAATATATATATATACATATAAGTACTACTACTATGTGTTTTGTATTACACTGTATTCGGTATTCATTTCCAAAACAATCGTCGTTGTTTGGTTTGTTTTGGATTGTATACTAATAAATAATTAACTAGACCAAAGGAAATATACCCAAAATAAAAGTCAAATTCTATCCTTCCGCATACCTTCCATACACACACACATAAAAGTGTGCACCACCTACAATCATAAGCCAACACTGTCTTGGCGTACAAGTTTATTCGAGTTTTCCGATGTACAATATCTTTGTATTTTCTATTCTCTTTAGCATTGTGTGAATTCTGCGGGATCTGGCGTTTTTAAAACCGAACGAAATTGTTTGCCCATACATGCGATACAAGGGATATTCTTTTTGCGGCATACCTTCGAGAAAGTCAGAAGCAAAAGGGGGAATGAGATGGCTGCTAACATAAACTGGCAAGAACACACAAAACAAAATGGAGAGAGAAGTGTGTCCGATAGAGGACCGGAAGTGAAGACGGTAAAAGACACGTCAAAAGCGACGTCGAGAATCGGTGATAAAATACGATTTGATATCATCCCACGGAGAAAAAAATTAAATATCGCCTGCAACAATAAAGAATGGAGAATGTAAGGGTGGAAAGTATATGTGATTAATTTATTATAGCATGCCATCGCTGTAGAGAGGTGGGGGGGAGGTAGGGTTTACAATAATTCTTATTGCTGAAGATTCGATTGCATAAGACTCATATAAAAGAAAAGTAAAGATGAAGCAGACAAAAGAGGTAGCAGACGAAGAATAAATAGTAATACAAATGACGGTGTGGTGAGGCAATGTGTTGTAAAATTTTATATAACACCATAAACGTATATGAGGATGTGTAATATAATTTCATACATGTATGATCATGCATAATTAGAGCAATATCATACGTGCATATTTACAAACGTATTCAGAGTGATGGAACTCTTTGAAACGTACATATTTGTGAAAGTAAATTCGTTACTATTTATATAAATGCAATCTGTTAAGAATATCTCTGGGTGTTTTTCTCTTCCCTTTTTATATTCTTTACCTTAAGTAAATTAAAATTTGTTAGCCGTAAATCAAAGATATAAACATTCATAATAGATACACACACACACATTTAAATTAAATATACGAACTCTTGGCCATAATCACTCCCTAATTTGCTTATCTGGGCTCCCTTTTATGGTATTGCATATAATTTAGTTGCTTATCTTGTAGAGTTTCCTTGGAGCTGAAGTTTTATTCTCAAATCTACTGATACTCAAATAGGAATACTGGTGGTCATTTCGAAAGAAATAGAATAGAATTGAAAAGAGAAGATGATGTAGACAAAGCGAGCAAAAATGAAGTTAGGCACGATTATTCTCCCCAACTTTTTTATCTCCCTTCCACTCCCTGAAACGTTGAAAATAAAGAACATCAGACTAGTTTGATACCTTCCGTTTCAGTGAATATTGATATACCCTCCGAGCCTTGAACTGGTAGTCAGTGTCTTATGTTCCAATAGGCTTATCGAGTTTGTCGAATTGGTGAATTCGATTTTTACAAGAGATGTCTACGATACGATCAAAGAAACATAATTTCACACATGTTGTTGAAATCTAGATTTTTGTTGAGAAAGACGATATCAAAATTTCTAATAACTTGTCTCGAAGCTTCACAATAAGTATACTTAGGGAATAAAAAAAATTGCGGTGAAATTAAAAGTAAATTTCTAAACCGGAATTAATTTATTTTAATTTCCAACTTTTTTAACTATGTGATTATGACAATGATTTCTAGCCTTCCCGCCTTCCCGCTCCCCTATAAGACCATGACTGTAGACATAGAAAGGATTATAAATATAAACTTCGCCTTGCTCGTGCTATCAATTCCGATGAACCTCAACTGAAGTCGATATTTTCCCTCGCCATAAGGATGAACTTCCTTCCATTTCTCTTTCCTCTTTAATTCTATTCCTAATTTCTTTTGTTATTGGTTTGTTTGATTGATTTTTTAAATTTCGAGAAATTTATAAAGAAATTGATGGAGTATAAAAACTCCAAGGAATAATTCTGATAGAATTGTGAAATTTAAAGAAATCGAATGAAGGACTTTTTCTCTATCCTTTTCTATCCTTTCATGCAGAGGAATAGCTTTTTATTTTGATGCTTGATAGAATTTCAAAGAAATAATATCCGTCGTGTATCGACAATGGCGAACTGCGTAAATGGTGATGATGATGATGATGGAATAAATTGAATTGAATTGTAGCCTTGTTATGGAATGAATCGATCTATCGATGCGAATTTCCGTTATTCAATGTAACAAATTTTAACCTTTTCCAACTTCTTCCTTCACATTCGTTTCCATCACCTTCGTTTTATTAATAGGGACGCACCGGCAATTCAGGGTGGAGGGTATGGGGGAAGGGTAAAGCGTTTGCGTAAATTTCCGTTTAGCAGTTTGACTGATTTCATTCAATTTGCTCTGCATTCTCTCTGGAAATTTATCTAAATGCCTTTTTCAAAAGAAAGAAAGTAATGATATTTATTTGAGAATGAAGATTATTCTCTTTTGAATTAAAATTAAAGATAATGGTGAAACTTTGCTCACAATTATGTACAATATTTATATAGGGTAAATATATGTGAATGCCATAAAAAACACGCTTTGCATTGCATTGCGTCAAAGTGAAATCAGAATATACAGTCTTATGAAAGTGACTGAAATAAGCAATCCATTGGGGCAGAGCTCTTCGAATTATCAATTATGACCGTGCGTTGTGAAATTGCTAAATAAAACTATCATTCATAGAAAGAGGAGTGAAAGGCTTTGAAAGGCAACGCTTTTACCTCGGTTGCGTGCCATGTCTCCGTGAAAAGAGGAGGCACATCGCAACGATATATGCCTTTATTTAGGCTGCATAGTAAATAAGTTCCGTTTGTTGGATCATATCATATAGTGTTTCCTTTTCTCGCCGCAAAATTCTACGATCACCGAATACAGAATTTATTAAAGCTCTGACCGGTATTTCGGAAATATTGCCTTTGTTTTCACGTGAGAATATAATGGAAAAGGTGCAACGTCTTGAAGGATAATGTTGGCCAGCTTGTCACACAAATCAAAAATTTCAAATTTTAGTTGGTACTTTTGCGGCGCACAATTGCCAGCTTTGGCCATTTTGATGGTGTAATTTTGAGCTTTAGCACATATAAATTCATATTTGTTCTAGATAGTAGAAGTTGGTAGTTGTTTAATTCCTAGCACTTCCAATACAAAATACCCTGGGTGCACAAATAATGCTTCCACAAGATTTCATGAAGATACCCCTATTTGCTCTTCTGCACTGACAGACTGTACTGACACTTCCTCATATCTGTCATGTTTCCTTTAATGGGTTACAAACAGGAGCACAGATTGAACATACCTTTAAGCATTTGGGTGTGGGGTACCCGCATTGTGTGAACTGTGTGAAAGTAATACCGAATAAGTAAAGAAAATACTTGTTTTGGTTATTTTTGGTTCTTTAAGTCTCACAATTTTTGTTTGCGAACATTATTTTAGTGATGATGCAGTCACGATTTTATCTAAGGCTGTATAATCACATATACTCTAGAAGGGCAAGAACGAGCGACTGTTTCAAGTCTTTGACCAAACGTGACAAAATTGCTATGTTAAAGCCAATGCCATGCTTCTCATGTCCGGATCATGGAAACAATAGAAATGTTAAGGGTGGGTGTTAACCTTGAAATTACATTTAGTGAAATGGCCAAAACTATTAAGCTATCTGATATAACCATGACAATAAAGCTTCAACTGCCACAATAAAAAAGCACACATACATGAAAATCATTAGCATGATAAACGTACATGAGCCGTTATCTTGAACATGACCATAGGACTGATGCAGCAATTCATTAATTAGACGATAATCGATAATCAAATAATCAAATCCTTTGACAAATCAATGTCAAGATGTAGTGGCTTTTCCATTGCCTGCCAGTTTGAATTGCAGTTTCATCATTTCAAGATGACGGCACTTGCAATCGACAGCAACAAGATATGGTCTAACAACAACTATACTACAAACTGATGGTAAATCAAACGGGTTAAGTTGTTATTACTGTATCCGTGTTGGGGGAGTGCGCACTTGAATGTATTGCAAGAGAAGATGCTGGCAAACAGCATGATTTATTTTGGGTAGAGGGAATACTTATTTCTTCTATTATATGTAGATTACGATAATGCAGGACATATTCGCATGTCATCGTGTTAGAATTGTAATGAAACGCTTTGTATTTAAGAGCTTTGCTTATCAGTTTAGTAATGTAGCAAAGTAATGTAATGTATTGTATTGTAATGGTTTTTAATGTCATGTATTGCAATGTAATGTAATGTAATTTAGAGCAATATAATTAGTAATGCGATGTAATTTAGTGTTATATAATTTATTATAGTGGAATGAAATGTAATGTAGTGAAGATGTATGATGTAATAATGTAATGATTTAATGTTATCTAATTTGTTGTAATGTAAAGTAATGGTATTTGGCAGTTGCATTTGTTGGTTTTTGTTAATACATTACAGTCTAAAGCAATGCAATGTAATGTGATGTACTTTGTTGTAAAATAGTCTAACGCAAGTAGTGCGTGTAATGTATGGGAATGTAATCCAAAGTAATTCAATGTAATGTAGATTAATATTTTGGAATTTAATGTGATATAATGGAAAGTGATATAATGAAATATATCATAACGTAATGTAATATAATGCAAAGCCATAAAATGTTACCGAAATTAAATCTGCATGTGCTGCATGTTGGGCGATTGATTTTAAGGGTTCTGTATATATATTTTTTGCTTCTTTTACCTTGCCACTTGCTTTTTCGGAACCTTTTTTACTGTCTTGTCATTTTTAAATCAAATTAATATGTTGATTTGAAAGTCATTTAAATGTCAACTCTTTCTATTTTAATAGACTGTTGCATAAATTAATCAATAGTGAAGAGAAAATGCCAAACAATACAAAATAAATTGCTATTTTTTGTTGTTATGTTTTCGTTAACAACACATTTTGCTTTGTCTGGGACATCTTTGTATTCAGCGGAACACAATTTTGCAATTTAGTACACATTTTTGTCGCGCATTTGTCGTTCCTTTGGGAGTAAACGTATTCTTTGAATCATTATGACATTGTTGTTTGCGTTTTTGTTATTGTTGTCAAGGTTATTCTTGTCAAGGTAGTTGTCATTTTCGAAATTTAGCGCAGAATTTAATTTCGCGATTGCGTTTTTGTGAATGTTTTATGACTTTGCTAACGCTTTTGCCGGGGCTAATTCAAGATTTTAATTACGCAACTATAACCAAATTCTGTAATTCCGTCATATATATAATTATTTTCCACCTTGTCAAATTCGAAGTAGCTAACGAAAATAATTAAAAGGGCAAAACTTTAAGGGCAGCCTTTTTAATTTTGAGAAGAAAACTGCATTTTAATCGAGCGCTATGACGAAACTTTTTAAAATTTCTGATTTTACTTTCTTATATTTAATTTTTCTTTAAATTCTTTGATTTGTAGTTTAATCGTGAAGATATAAACTCTAAGAAATACATGCTAGTTAAAAATCAAAATCAGCGAGAAGGAAGGAGGGTTAGCTTCGACCTTGCCCAAAAAAGCAGCAACAGCAGCGTAATTATTGACATTTTCTGAATATGTTATCTAATAACAAATTTAAAAAAAGAATGTCATGTCTTTCGTCATTTTATCGACATGTTAAAGAAATGTTATCTATTAAAAAATTAAAGTAAAAAATATACCCTTCTCCAGTGCCGTCATGAGCGTATACAAATTGCGAATAAAGTTTTTCCATGATATATTTAATGTCTTTAAATACTATAACTTTATTAGAATATGTTTCCTTCATATAAATTATTGTGAAATAAAATGCCTAAAAAAAATTATGAATAAATAATTATATACGATTTTTTATGCTTTATGAAAATATGTTTTATTATACGCCATAATTCTTGACGTATAATAAAACATATTTTCATAAAGCATAAAGGATCGTATATAATTATTTATTCATAAATCCAACCTGTTGAATGAAATTCTACGAATGTTTCGACATAACATTCTACCAGACTTCTAACAGACTTAACCTTAACGCTAAGGTTTTCACTGTTAGCGTAAATCGTGTGCATGAAGTAATTATATAGGATTTAGAAAATCCGTTTAAGGCTTCTCTACACACTTCAGAAGAGACAAAGATGGGTAATATGGGTAATATATAGAAGTATTCTCTTGACTTTGTATCTTCTAAACTAAATGCCGCAAATTACTCGAAGCTTTAAAGATCTGTCCTTAAAGATTACGTAATATTGATAGTTTACAAATATTTTGTATATTTGTTGCGCACGTTTCACTCTAACCAGCTGCTTTTTCCAGATGTTAATTACTTAATATGACTACCTGTGTGGGAACAACTTATAATTACACTTGTGTTGTCGTCAAATGCCTCACGAGGTTAAACACGAAATACAAATAATAAAAAATACAAAACACATCTACCTGAAATATATGGAATGAATTGTCGAGGTAATAAAATCCGTTTGTGCTGTGCCGTTTAAAACTAGAAGCAGTTAGGGGTGACCGCCTTTTTCACCACGCAGTCATTACGGCATTGTCTTTGAATTGTCTCCATTTACGAAAATGTCAAGTGATACTGCTGCCACAGAGAACCGCAGATAAGCATCTGAAGAAGCATCTGATAAGAAACTTTCGGCGGTGATAAGATATGTCATGCATGTACTGAAGTGTCGATTGGCAAAAATAGTTAACGTTGTCTGATGATTGATCGTATAAAAGCCAATGCGTATTTTGGTCAAGATCAGAGTTCAGAGCTCTTCCCTTTCCATCTGTTACTACTAAACCTGTCGCTCAATCACGGAAAGTTACTTAAATTCCAGTACCCTTTTTTTCTTTCGTTAAAAGAATGAGGGTCTCTATAGGTGAGTTTTTGAATAGTGAGAAATAGAATTGAATGTACATGATTCTTCACTTAACTAAAACTTTTCGCAGTAACAGTCTTCTTCGTCGCAACTTTGACGGTAACCGCCAGTGCTGCCACATTGAGTTTATCAAAGCGCAGCATTGACAATTCACTTTATAGTCAATTCGTTTGTCGTTCAAAGAGAAATGGTCTTAAACTTTTGGTACCGGGCAGTTGCTCCAAATATTATGAGTGTCAAAACGAAAAAGCATTAGAGAGAACCTGCCCTAGATACTTCGACCCTAACACCCAGTCGTGCATCCAACAATCCAATTGCGTGGAAGACCAAGGAAATTCTCCAAAACCACCACCCGGTTGCACAGGTCCTTGCTGCGGAAAGCTAAATGGTTATGTGGTTTCCTCGTCCAACCCGGCGGTATATTATGAATGCAAAAACCATGAAGTTGTTTGTGATCGCATCTGTCCGCCCGGCCTTGCGTTCAATTTGGCAACTTTGAAATGTGATGTAGAGTCCGTTTGCACTGAGTGCACCACAAAACCGCCCTGCGGGACAGATCAATCAACATCAACAACGTCTGCAACCACAACCACTACTAAAACCAAAACAACAAAAGCTCCAACAACTAAAGCCACAACACCAGAGAAGGTGAAAACACCCTTAACCACAACTTGTAAACCAACTACAACCACAACGTGTTCAACACCGACCACGACATCTACTACCACCACCAGCACTACGACCAAAACAACAAAAGCTCCCACAACTAAAGCCACCACACCAGAGAAAGTGAAAACACCCTCAACCACAACTTGTAAGCCAACTACAACCACAACGTGTTCAACGCCAACCACGACATCTACTACCACCACCACCACTACGACCAAAACAACAAAAGCTCCCACAACTAAAGCCACCACACCAGAGAAAGTGAAAACACCCTCAACCACAACTTGTAAGCCAACTACAACCACAACGTGTTCAACGCCAACCACGACATCTACTACCACCACCACCACTACGACTAAAACAACAAAAGCTCCTACAACGAAAGCCACCACACCAGAGAAAGTGAAAACACCCTCAACTACAACATGTAAACCGACTACAACCACAACGTGTTCAACACCAACCACGACATCTACTACCACCACCACCACTACGACCAAAACAACAAAAGCTCCCACAACTAAAGCCACCACACCAGAGAAAGTGAAAACACCATCAACCACAACTTGTAAACCAACTACAACCACAACGTGTTCAACACCAACCACGACATCTACTACCACCACTACCACTACGACCAAAACAACAAAAGCTCCCACAACTAAAGCCACCACACCAGAGAAAGTGAAAACACCCTCAACTACAACATGCAAACCGACTACAACCACAACGTGTTCAACACCAACCACGACATCTACTACCACCACCACCACTACGACCAAAACAACAAAAGCTCCTACAACTAAAGCCACCACACCAGAGAAAGTGAAAACACCCTCAACTACAACATGTAAACCGACTACAACCACAACGTGTTCAACACCAACCACGACATCTACTACCACCACCACCACTACGACCAAAACAACAAAAGCTCCTACAACTAAAGCCACCACACCAGAGAAAGTGAAAACACCATCAACCACAACTTGTAAATCAACTACAACCACAACGTGTTCAACACCAACCACGACATCTACTACCACCACCACCACTACGACCAAAACAACAAAAGCTCCCACAACTAAAGCCACCACACCAGAGAAAGTAAAAACACCCTCAACCACAACATGTAAACCGACTACAACCACACCGCGTCCAGTGATTACAGAACGTACCTCATCACCCTGTACAACAACTACGTGCACAACGACAGCTAAACCATGCACTCAAACTCCACCGCCATGCGTTGGAACTGCCACCGAGAACGTTCTTCTTAATATGCCGACACCGTTAGTCTTAAAGCCATCTGCATCACAAATATTTGATTCTTCGATATATATCAGATTTGTTTGCCGCGGCAAACCCAATGGTTTCCTGCTGGCATCTCCTCGAAGCTGCAATGAATACTATTTCTGTCAAAACGAGCTCGCTTATCGTCTTGACTGTGGCAATATGCACTTCAATGTAATAACAGGACGTTGTGATCTACCGAGCAAGTCGGGTTGTATGGAGTCAACGTTACTTAATGCCATACGACCCTGAATTGAAAAATGATGTCAAACCGATGTCACATCGATGCCGAACCATAATGACCAATTTCGTTTAGATAAATATTTTAATTGTTTTTTCTCTAAATTTTTTTTTGTTTTACTCGTGATTCTTAATAAAATTTAAATGCTGCAACATACTAATTAGTTGTAATTTTTAAAATTATATATTAGGACTAATTGGATGTGGCATATGGTCATCGATCATCAGTTCATTTTAACATACATTTTATGGATTCCCACGGGTAAAGTTAAATGTAAGACAAAACCATTTCCAAACTTGTCTTCAGCCACCTCTGACAATCGAAGAGGCTGCTGAAAATAAGGCATGATATTAAATGCATCATCCACTGCAAGATTCAATTTAAGGAGAACGAATGTGTTGAATGACTAAAAGTCCAATGAATGCATGAGTCACAACGAGCATTGAGTTAGATGAATGACTCTAACTATACTTTAAGGCACAGAATTGAGACATTGATGTTTTTCCACCAAGTGGATGTGGCTCCACTTGGTCTCATGGGCATATTGTTTTGTTGGGCCAAGTCGCTAATTTTCATTTAATACTGAATTACACTGTAATAGTTTAACTTTGTGTATTGTCATTGATACTTCTTATTATTGTCATCGCATGTTATTTAAATAGTATTTATAAACCTTTTAAAACTTTTCATTAAATTATCTTGGCGGTACTTTGCGTCAACAATTTACGTTACGACGATCAATTCATACCAAAACTTTTTGGATTTAGGAAAAAAGGAAACCGCAACGTTCTTGTGGTGCCAGAAAGAAGTCCAGGAAGTTCAAAGGATTATCGCTTAAATCCTTAACCTAAAACCAAAAACACCAATTAACGGAGGCCAACGAAGGCACTATGCTAATACAAAGATATCAGATTGTACTGCGTAAATCTTCCACTCATTCGACATTTTTAAAAACTGCTTTCCTTTACGATAAGGCTTCAGTCGGAATATTTGACCAAAATGCTTGAGTGCTTTAATCCCTTCTAAATATTAGAATTTGTTAAGATTTCACCTACAATGGGATTCATTTCAATATTGGTAATTCTGAGGTAACCCCAAAAGTAACCATCAATTTCGATTTTCTTCAGTTTTGGTTACTTTATTTGGCTCTTCAACGTCTCGCAATGTCACATAATATGAGCTTAATCGTGGAGCTACCAAAGAGTCCGCCCCCCTCCCACCAGTCGGACAACATTTCCGAAGTAATATTGTTTTCAATGATAGCTCGTCGTTTGTAAGAACTGAATATAATATCTTCAGGATAACAACAACAACTTTTTGTAACCGCAGAAAATTACGCATTGCGTTGGTGAAACCCTTCAGTACGTTATTTCTAGAGGGTTTAAATTTAAACATATGTACCTGTTTCTTACGAGTTAATTGATTGAAGGAACCCTTCCTGGAAGCCGTTCTTTAATATTACACCTCCTTAATGATCCGGTTTTTTGTATGTGTGTCTCTCTGTCTGCATTCTGTTACAGAGAATATTGTTAACTATTAAATTTAAACTGTTATTGTCCTTGCTGTCGACAGCTCTTTCAATATTTGTGATGGTTAAGTCTCCCCAGGGGCACGAGTTCGCCACGTGTCATAATTTAACGCAACGTGACGCTACATATTTTAAGTCATATCATTTACTCGTGGTTACCCCAAGCTCCTTCTACAATCCCGTAACTTGGGGAGGGTTCACTTTTAAAATACTAGATTCTTTTAAGGACAATATTAAGGAGCGTGATCTTTAAACGTGGTGGTTGGAAGCTTAAACATGTAAAAAGTTTGCATATCTTGAAATAAAAATATTTCATGTCATTTGCAGATTTTATGAGATTTTTATTGATTATTAGAAACTGCGACGATACTGTTGGGAAATTACGTTTTGCATAACATGAAGGCCCATCAACGACGAATCAACAACATTACAAAATTCCTGTAGATTATTATGCATTCGTTAAGAAATTGTAATTCGTGATTGCAGCAGTTTATCATTATTGATTTATAATTTTATGTTTGATTGTATTCTTTTAATTAACTCTTAACTTAATCATTTGGGTTTTTATTGTTGGCAACTTTAGCACAGTGTCATTTTCCCTTTCATTTGGATTAATCTCATTCGACTTGGGTTTTATTACGTCTGCTGACGTTTGACGGAATTTACAGTAGGAAATGAAAGTCGCGTTTCTGCTACAATGCTTAAACTTATCTTCGTTTACTGAAAGTGAAAAATACAGATAGAGAAAGACACAGAGAAAATAAATGACTAGAAAAATGGTTACAACTTTTTCCCACATTTTTTTATTCTACGAATGCTTAAGAAATTTTCATAAAAATATATGATTATTAATTTTCTTAACCCGTTCTTTGCTTTCACCAACTGTAAGGAACGTGCTCCGAAAGAGAATACTAAATTGCCACTCACGCATGAGTATGCATGTGTGTGTTTGCACATATCGTGACAGTAACGTGACACTAAACTGCTGATATTATTTTTGGACTACTTACGATTCTTGCAGAGAACTGAAATCAGGATAAGTGTGGAAAAGTAAGTGATAAGAGAAAATGGAAGAAAAGATTTTATTTTCAGTAAAAAAAATCCAGACTTGCTTATTCTTCAATTAAAGAAAAGTGATAAAATTCTTAGAAAGAATTTCAGAAACTGATGTTGGTGATGCTGATTTTAGCAATTTTTCTTCATTCTCGCTCGAAAATTTCTAGTAATTTTTCAACTGCTTGATAAAATCACTATGAGTGATGTCTTGTTGAGCTTAGTTATGTCAATCAGTTGCCTTTTTGAAGACGGAATACGTTAGAATAAACACTTTGGAATAAGCACACTATTCCGATCAAGTTTATCAAGCAGTTTATTTCAATGACTAATTTATTTTGAAGTAATTCTGATGGGGTGAAAGAGTGCTGACTAAATGAGTATTAGAGTATCGAAATGGAATTAAATACGTGCGTAATAAATTCATGTGTGGCGATCGAGTGAGGCTAAACTGATTAATAATCCTCTTACATCCACACATTTTCTAAATCCATTAACACATCGAGACTTAGTAGATACAAGTCCAGACGAATTTTCACCAACAAATCCATTTAGTTTTGCTAATTTTTGCGAATCTTGTGTAATGTAATGAATTCATGTAAATTATGCGTAAATAATGGCAAGCACCAAATTTTTAGGGGTTGTCTTTTCGAAAGAACACTTTTTAGAGCAATTTTATTGGCTAAGTCAAGATAAAATAATATTTTAATATTAGAGAATATTAAATAAAAGAATATTGATTTTTTAGGACTTGTTACTTTATTCGAGGGAAGGAGATTGTGGATCTTGTTGACGAAAAGATTCACCGAGAAGCTTAAGCAATCTTTTAAGCTTCGGTCTCTTAAGTCACATTCGTTTGTTTTGTAAATTATGGCTGGTTTTTGACAATATTTTTACATCACTTTAAAGGCAAGTGTAAAAGGAAAATGTATCGGAAACGCACTCGTAATTTACAGTTAATTGAAATTGCACTTCAACGAAGAAAATCCATACAAGTCCTATGTTTTCCATTCTTTCTGAGGCACTTACTCAATCATTGCTGTTCCAGAATGAAAACATTGGAGAGTGTATCAATGTATACAAGTATGCGAACACTAAGACGCTTTCTAGTTAAAGAAGAGAAATATTGTGTGACACAGAAAGCAGCTCTTTGTAATGGCAAAAGATAAACAGAGAAAAAACGGTTGTAAGAAAAGAGAAATGGAGGATTTTAATTGATGGAACAAATGCCTCGAATGTCGTTAAGACTTCTTCGAAAGTTATTTTTAGATGAAAGGGAAGAAAAAAACAGGTTTTGTATTGGCAAATTACTTCTACGCTATAAGAGTAGCTGAATCTCCCGCTCTCGCCCACTTGTTGGAACTATTGGATCTTAATTTCTCGACTTTTCCGATTGGATGAAAAGTGACAAAAGGAATCTATCATAATATCTCATCTGATTATTCTATCTGAGTGGTTTGTCTTTTGATAGACAGTTCTATCGGCTTTAATGGATTTTAATGCAGAAAACTGTGAAAACATATTGCCCCTGAAGAAAAACCGTTTTAATGCTGTTCAATTATATTCAGAGTTCTTTAAGTCGGTGAAGAATTTCAGAATGTCCTTTCGGCTGAAAGTTGGTTTTGCAAGTATTTCGTAGTATTGTAACAATATCTCATACGCTGACTTTCACCCTTTTAAGAACATCTATTTGGTTTTCTACTGAAATTTTTTCATTTCGTAGGAGATTGTGGATTATCTGAGACATCTGTTAAATTATATGATTTATGGTTTTCTATATTTTATTATAGTAATGTGGTTTCTTGAAGCATTACTTTTAATTATAAAGTTGAGACTACTCAGTTTTGATAAATTTCTCTAGCATTTTAAACATAAGCAACAAAAACTCATTCTCGTCATCGTCGACGCCACCAGCAATACCATTTCGTTTGCTTTATGTTCTCAAAGCTCATTCATAGATTCACTCATTCTCGTAAAGCAAGAAATTACCTACCACTCTGACAGCTACATCATTCTTCCTTCAATTCTACTTATTCTTCTTCTTCATCTTCTTCTTCTTCTAGTGCTTTCATCTTTTTCCGCCATTCTTCTTCCTTTCATTTTTCTACATAATCTATCTTCCTTGAGGTGCATTCATCCATTTTGTGTTCAACTCTATAGCAATATCATCTCTTTCATAGAAGGCGCGCACGGGGGGAGTGGGTGAACCTTAAAAACTTCAAGCTCTCGTGACGATTATCCTGGGAAAAAGCGCACCCGACACGCTCATCTCTTCGAAATCGGTTGGCGGACGTAAGAAGGCGTGCAGAAGCATGGTAACTTGATGTTTTACGACGTCATTAACCCAACAAGTAGTTCCTCGTTTTGCTTTCTGTTGTTTATCGTTTGCCGCCTGGCAACTTGCGATGCGTCGCGACGTTTAGCAAAAGGAGTTATTGCAGCTCCTGCTGTTACTGTTGCTTTCGTGAATTGCATGGTTGCCTGCAAGGCCCAACACCAATGCCTGTAGCGTTGCACACTAACGGCAGGGGACAACAACAAATCCATTTCCGTCGTTTATAGGCTGTCAGTGATGCTCTAGGGGCGACACTACCCCGACATATGCTTCCTCTTCAACTGCCCTTCAAGGAATGGAAGAATGGTTATGGAATGAATGACCAGAATCGTGTAGACCGGACCCGGAGGGAATTGAAAAATTTCTACTTCAGCTTATAATTTTCTCTCGATGTCCTTCCGAACAAAAACAAAAGGAGAAAGGGAAAATTTATTTAATGATTGCAGAATAAAGACTTCAGGAGAACAAAGAATTAGAGAGAGAGGGAGTACTAGGCAGAACCGTGCAACAGGACCGTGTGAAACTTTCACCAACTGTTTGCTTTGAGTTAATGAACTTTTTCAACTGGACCATTATAGGAGACCGCGGTGCCCGGGAGGACACCACGGAATGAGTTCCTAGAATTGCGTAAGAAAAAATTGAACGCCATTTCGCGCTCGAATAACTGGCCCATGCTATTTTAATGGACTTTGTGGAATTTGTTTGAGTTTTAAACAAAATTTAAATTTATTACTTTCTACGAAATATTCCATTCATGTTCGTTTACGACAAAGTGTTTAACTAAGTAAAATTATAGAAAAAAAAAACATAGCGGAAATAAAATTAAATGTAAACGGTTTTCGAATCAGGTATCTTAAATGAAGAAAACTGCAAAGGTATAAACCAAGTTGCAGATAAAAGATTTGATATGAAGCGTGGTAAGTTGGTGGAGAGGAGAAAGTAGTAGGGGACAGGAAGTAGATCTATAGTATTAATAGTTCTGCGTGCATAATGCGCAGCATAGCTAACCGGTGGTGGTTATAATTATAAAAATTACCATTGAATAAGGAGGACGCCGATATTGGTAAAGTGCGATATTAGAGGACTAGTGGTGAAACTACGATTGTGTCTTAAAGTCTAATCTGAAGAAAGAGGGGCCATAGTGCGACCTTAGGCCACTAAATGACACTACTGCATTTGTAGCTTTTCGCAGAATTGAATGGTCTAACATATTTCAAATTCATTTCCTGGTTCGTTTTTCAATTGTCCATTTTTTGTAACAATCCAATTATATCTACTGTAAGAGTGAGAAAAAACAGATTTAAAATGTCTATATTGAAATAATGCCATCAAACCCAACCCAACAATCAATAATATAATCATATCAAACACCATAACTATACGTCCGATGGGAATAATAATGAGAGCAGCAACAACAAAAATTATTGGGCTGAATAGGGCTTCTCACTCAAACGCATACTGTCATAACTGTCTTATGTTAAACATAAGACTGAGGGTTACGTGGAAGAACTCGAAGGAAAATAAATGATATCGGGATGTGTGAAATAAGGAAATAAATTAATGAAAGACATGATCGAGTGAATGGAAAACTTCTAGAGAGCTAATTTTGCAATAACGAAAATTTAATAATAAATGTCAAAATCTAGCGAAAGGCGCCAGCACTCGATTGGAAAGAGGGGTGGCAGTCACTTGATTTTAAAAACCTCAAACCAAAATTTTGATAATTAGAGAGCGAGTGAGGTAAAAATTGATGAATAAGTTAGAGGCAATGAAGGAACAAAGTTAGAAATAATAATTGCGGTACAGAAATATATTGGTTCGTATTGAAGAACTCAACTTTTTTCTTTGTTCGTAGAATGAAGTACGCCACAACAAGCAAGGCCACCACGTGTCAGCCTTCGTAAAGTCAATTGCTTTTGCAATGGAAACGAAACCCGAAAAAACACCAATAACACTGATGTAGAAGTGAGTTTAGGGGTATATTTTCAACATCATGGTTTTATGGCTTGTTGGGGTTAGTCGTCAACAAGTTGGAATGTCAGGGATGAAAATAGCGAAGGGAAGGGCGATAAAAAATATAATTTCAGAAATTTCGATGTCTTGCATACTAATTACACTCATCCACAAACACACTCACATTTCACCCCCCCCCACCCCGTCACGTTTCGTTTAACTTCAGAAGATTAAAAAAAATTTATTGATTTTGGTCGTTTCCGATTAATGTTGTTAGTTCGCTTCCTAATTCAGATTATAATGGTCTAGACTATATACAGGACATATAACAATAACATTGTTTTGTTAATATTCCACGAAGTTTAAGAGCCCATAATGTCATTGTATCTTTTGTAGACTTCTTATCCCCTACACCCAAGGGGAACAGGATATGTTCACTTTGTTTCTTCGCGAGTAACGCTTTAACGCAGTAGCCCATATTCCGGTATACAGACTCGTCCTGTCACCCGATTTCTGCATATTTTTCCATCTGTCGGTCTGTCTATGTGTGGAAATCATGATTACAAGAGATTGAATAGAGCTATCCATGAAGAATTTGCCACGATTATTTTCTTTCGTCATAAACTATTTGGGCTTTGCAAAATCGGATCGAATCGGATGCGTCCACATGAAATAGTTAAATCTGAAATATTAGAGTAATTATGAAGCTGCAATTACACTTCTAAACAAACTTTTCAATTAGAAACATATTTCTAAAAATGTCCATGGATGTCCGCTATGGAGAAAATAGCCATTGCAGGAGAACGAACACAAGCGACGAATAGAAGTTACGAATAGGAGTAACGAATATAAGTGACGAAAATTGACCAGCATATTCTCTTCCTCTCTAGGCTGTCGAGTATTAGCAAAGTGCATAATTGGACTCTAGCCACGCCTACTACCAATTAATCACTTTCAATAGCTTAGTTGTTAAGCCTGCAGATAGATTTTAAAGACAAGATTTAACATACATATCCTACACTGTTTGTTAGAATGTCTGGTGTAGGGTATATAAGCTTCGGCCTGGCCGGTGTTTTCTTTTTCCTTGTTCGCATTTACGAAATTTTTTCACGCAAAATTTTTCTTCTTAGGAAAAGATATGAAAGAGGGAGAAGGCGTTACGGACCAACTCCACGGCATTGATTTTATGTTTATTTTATTAATTCAAATCACTGTTATTGAAAAACAAAAACGGGGCGGTTTGGTAAAATACCTTTTCAGCCCTTTGTTTGCGGTATTTTTCATAACTGCGCAGTGTTTTTCGGGGGTGGTTTTCGTACTTGAATTACTATGCAGAGCATTTCTTTGTCTCAACTAGGTGGAAATATTTATTCGTACCCTTAAGTTGTCACAGTGCACCCATATTTAAGACTCTTCGCACTTTTTCACCCTTTTATTTTGCCTTTTAAATCTTGTTCTAAATTGCCACAGAAAAGTTAAAGAGTTTTCTACAAAAAGTTATCGTCTTAATTGCCTCAAGTGATTCTTTCCTTAACCTTTTGTACTTCTTCATGCTTTTTGTAAAATTGAATAAAATGATTAATTAGAAAATGAGAGAAGATAAAAAGCAATGAATGAAGAATGTGGCAAAAAATGAGAAAGTAAAAACTGAAAATAGCGAGGTAATCAACTCATAATTAACGTCACTAGAAAGAGTTTTTATAAGTTTGCGGAAGCCTGGAGGGGTCTGTCCAGCTACTAAAAATGCTTAAATAGCAGATGTAGTTATTTCTTAGTATTTTTATGAGCAGTAAAAAGAATTAACTAAATCAAAATAAACAGAAGCGAAAAGGAGATTCCTTTGTGTGTTAGAGGAGAAGGTTTTTATTATTTTCACCAGCTGATTTGCAGTTCAGTAAATGTCTTCAGGGGTCACCTTTTACATTTTGCTTACTCATAAGAATTCATTAAATTTTTTCTGCTCCACTGCTTTACGAAGGTAGAGTAGGTGTAAAGGCAAAAAATAAAGAAATATTAAAATTTGTAAAACTTGTCTTATTTTAACTAAGTGTTAATAAATCCAAGATTTTTCAATGGTTTCTGACGCTTGTGACTTGTTCAGCGAATTCGTAAAATCATTATGGAAAACATTGCATACTTTTAGGACGTTTTCTGTGTGATTTGTTGAGGAGAGAAAAACTTCATGACTGCATCATAAGGAGAATCTGTTGTATATTAAATTTTTTCGAAAATTTATTATTGTCAGAAATTAAATGTTACAAAATCCCGGGAAAATAAGTAATATATTCTGGGAATATTTTGATGATAGCTTAAATTTCCAATTATAAAATGAGTACACGCAAATGACGTTGAAATTACGTCGTTCACTTATTTTGTTATTGTGTCAGTATTGTATTAAGGAATAACTGGTTGCCGCAGGTAGAATTTTTATAACTCCCCTTTATCACATTTACCCTCATTTTCATAAATTTGTTCATTCTTCTGCATAACAGAAAGAAAGCAAAAAATGACTAATCAGAACTGAAAGGAGCTGCGCAAAAAGTGGCAACTGTAGGAGAGGGTAAGAGAGAAGGAATGAGAGCAGATTTAAAATAGAACGGAAATGGGTAAGATCTTAACGAGGACAATATCTTTTGTTCAACGTCATTCATGTGTACCGCTTAAGCAGCAGTGACGTTGACAACACCACGGACGGATTCCTTCCATTTTCGTCGTACATGCTAATTGCTAGATAATTAACTTCACTAAAGCGCTGGATGAGGAAGAGACAGCAAAGATGTGGTAAGAATATTTTTTTGATAAAACCACTTCTTTCTTTTTGATTCTATTGTAATGTATTTGACGGGAGCGCTACGCACTTGTCAGAAATA
This sequence comes from Physocephala rufipes, assembly GCA_963966595.1. NCBI lineage: Eukaryota > Metazoa > Arthropoda > Insecta > Diptera > Conopidae > Physocephala > Physocephala rufipes. The sequence continues at coordinate 43,352,826 of OZ016502.1, read as the reverse complement.
CCCTGACAATCCAGATGTGGGTGAAGTGGAAATAACAATGAAAATTATTCTGCGAATAGCGATGAGAAATCGTGATTCTAAACTCCAAGAACACAAATAACAAAACTGAAAGCGACTAGCTTGTTAGGCTTTTTTAAAGCAATATTTTAGTCTTTAATAATTTTTATTAATCCTTAAAGGTGTTTTCTTAAATTGACTGATATTCGCTTGTGGCCTTGTCTGCGATACCGTCCAATTTTTAATAATTCATTGAACATCGACGAGGGTGTTAGGTTTGAAATTTTCTAAGAATTTTTTTAAAGCTTGTTCTTATCCTTCTCCATTTCCATATATGTTAATATTTTTGCCATTCTCTCCATTCAAGAGAATAAATCTCTTGAATCAATCAGATTTGGTTCGATTAAGCGTGGACTAGTCGACGCACAACCGAACATCAACGTCTGATGCCTGTTTTGACGCGTTCGACGCTTCGTCAGTAATCAAAATGTGTGGCAAAGTGCGGGTTTTGGGTATAAAAATGATTCTAAGTAAGTAAGTAAGTAAGTAAGCTTTTCAAATACGAGTCCTCGAGTCGCTTAAATAACAGCCGCAACCATTTTATATATCGGTGACATATTCCTGAAGTGAGAAGAATGCAGAAATCATGACAGCCTAAAAGGACAGAAAAAAATTCGAGAAAAAATCACGCGAAAGAACCTTAAGAATAGCGGAATTGTAAAAAAGTGATTGAACGTGTATTGGTTTTTTTATCAGTAGAGAAGCCTTCATGAGCCCCAGCATCCGAAACTCGAAGTAGACGAGCAATAATATCAATGATATCTAATAGCAACAACAATATCATTCTCATCTTCATCATTATCGTTGTAATCGCAATTGTTGGGTTTCGTCGAGATTTGCGCGAAATGATTTGCGTGGCAAAGCATGCCGTTGCCTTAACAAAAATCATTTTTGTCTTCGCTTCTTCAGAAATCGTTCAGCTGTTAATGAGCACTAGCGTGGGATATTCTCAAGTACTCCTTCAATCACTCAGGCATTCAACCGCAGTGTAGTTCATTCAATTCATTCGACAGTAGATAAACACTTAGCGGAGGAATCTTTTAGGGACGAAGATACTTTACTTGAAAATCTGTGCTAAGTCGGTCGGATGGTTGGTCTCTCAGACGTTTGGGGCTGTCAGCTTTTTGGTTTGGGGTGAATGTTGATCCTCCACCTTGTGTAGGTTGTGAAATTATTTGCAACGCGAATGTGTTAGTGTACATGCGAATGAATGGAAACCAATCTGTTTTTCGTTCTATTGCGAAAATATTTCTTTGATTCGGAATTTGTTTTTTCCATTCTTCTTTTCTCCCTTTTTCTTTCTATTGTTATTACACAATAATATACTTCACTCTAAGGGGAAAAAAGAATCAGATTAATCGAAATCGAAACGAATGATTTTTATTATTCATTGTAATGAATACAAATATATATTGCTTTTCTCAAAATTCTAAGCATTTGGGAGAGTGTCTTCTAATGATTTCTTAAGAAACGGAAATGGGAAAAATAGAATATTAATAAGAAATATTTTTATATGTTAAGTTTTTGCTTGTATCAATAGTTTCTTCTTTAACAAAATTGTGCAAGAACCGCGAAGTTTTGAAGATATGAAATATATTATATATTTTATTAGAAAATAATTGTCGATAGAGAACGTCCAATTCATTAAAGTTAAGTTTTTAGAATTTAAAAGAGAATCATTAAAATGTTTAGTGGTTTTTCAGCTGATCCTTGACTTATTTCTTTTCCATTGATTTTTTAAGAAGAACATGATGTATTAAATTAGGAAATATAAATAAAGAAGAAAAAAATATTTTTATTTTAACTCAATTCTTTTCTTATTAATTTATTCTCCTGATCATCTCGGAATTATTTTAGAACAAATAAACGAACAAAATTTTGTGAGTTTACGACAAAAATTGGAAATTTTGCAAAACTTCTTTTACCCAAAAGCAGATCCTTTTCTAGCAAAATTGTGGAACAACATTCACAGGGGGGAGAGATGAAGAGAATGGGCGGAAATGAAGGAATGAAGAATGGAAATACTCGACCTAAAAAAATATTAAATATTAAATAATTTTGGTCGTGTATGGAGGAAACAAAAGGAATAGAAAGAAAACCTTCAATCAATAGGAAGAAATATAATATTGAACATAAAAAGCAATTCCAAAAAACAAAAACAACAACATAAACAACAATATATACGAGTAAAATGATTGCGTAGGAGCAACAATCCCAAAACAATAAAATTAAACAAACGAAGAGAAAAAACGAAGAGAAAAGTAAGGTAAAGAAAAATCATTGAATTGAAACTAAGGAAACATCAGTCCCTACAATAACAATGACAACATCAAAAGTTTACAATGGTGTGGTACAGATGCGGTATAGATTAAATTCGGATTGAACCGAGAATGCGTTCGTTCTCATTGTCTTTGAACAAATTTACTTTGGCCGCAAAATTTCTCTGTCTGCCTCTTTTCATTTTTAGGCTCCCGTTCAAAGTTTGTATCGCACATTCAAACATACAAGTATCATTCATTCATACAAGTATCATAGTATTTATGGATTTTTGGTATCTTTTGGGATTTACTTGCGGTTACCATTTTGCTTTTCCATCCACCCAAAGCTTTCCAATTGCTCTCAGGAAAATTTTTCCACAGACCGGGATTGAGGATTATTTTGATAACAAAGTTTGTACTATTTATTTACTATTAATTAACTTTTAGTCATTGATGATGATTTATACGATAATAATTATGACAAATTTATTGTTTCTTATCAAAATGTTTAGCAGTTAGTTGTTTCTAGACAGGATTATGGCTTAGACTCATTTATTTGTTATGAATTTTTGTTTGGTAGTCCTTTCACAGGAAATCTTTGTTTTTGAAGGTTCTTAGAAGTCGTTTTATATTTTGAACAAAATTTAAAATATGCACCCAATATTCATTAGTGTCAAAATTTGGGACTTAGTTTCAGACAATTCTATTCTCTTTCACAAGTTGATAAAATCAATTTCAATAATTAATTTTAATTTTTCATGCTCCTTTAGTAAATTTGTGGACTTGGTAAATGACCACCCACCTCCATTTTATTTTCCATCTTAACCCTTTCGCGTATGATCGTAATTGGATTATTTTATATAAACAGAAATTTTGATGTATTTGTTTTAAAAATCTTATTAAATGAATTCAATTTTATTAGCCTTTAGTTGGTTCTATACGCCATGAACCTCTGCCTCCTCCACTCCTATATTCATTCTTTTATATATTATATTCTCTATTCGAATGGATTATAATCAAGGAAATCAAATATTCTTCAGCATTTCATTAGATTGCATTCAATGCAGAAAAATTGATTTAATCAATTTATATTTAATTCAATTTGAAATAAATTAAAAAATCATGTTGTAATACATTAGTATGTGCTTCCGTATTCTGATGGCTATGCATAGACATGTATTGCCAGTATCACTCTTTCGCGCTCTTTCTACCTTATGAGAACCTTATACCCCAACGGTAAATGGCTTTGATGAAACCAAACCACTGTTTGAAGTAAATATTTGAAACAATTTCTCAATTATTTTTCAACCCACAATACACTAATTATGCGTAAGGTAAGTGATTTTCGTTATTACACGTGTTTTATTCACCAAAAGGTTTAAAGGGAAAATAATTTTGGGAAGAAAAAGTGATATACAAAAACCTTTCTTTTGAATTTTAGAACCTAAATTCCGTTTCCATTTTCAAAAATATTTTATTAATAAATTTTATTTATATTAGAAATTATCTTTTCCTACTGGGTGTTTATTACCTTAATTTAGTTTAGTAATTTTTTCTATCTTTCCTCAACCTCGCCCCTTTCCCAATATAGCCCTCCAACCGTTTTAACACTTTCGAAGTCATTGAGGAAGACTTAACAAATATTTAACGAATGTATTCAATATTCTTTTGCATTGTTCTATTCCTTTCAATTATTCTGCTATGCCAGGATGTATTTTTAATTAAATTGAAAGTATTGAATTTTTTCATTATTTCTTTAGTAATATTTTGAAATTATAAAATAATGTAAATATTGGTTTGCCGCAATGAAATGAACAATTTAATTACGTTTCAAACGTGCTGAAATAAGTATTTTTCGATATCTTGATTTTAAGTGGAAACTACTAAAAAGAACTGTTAGTAAATTATTACATTTTTTTAAAAAAACTCTCTTTCTTGCCTCTTTGCTTGCCTCCATTCGATCTATCGATTCTGAGCTGGCGTCATTTTATTTAGAACATAAATCGCATGAAATAAGTGCAAAACAATATGTTAAAAGTATTTTATAAATGACAAATTTAATTAAATCAGGATATATTTTTACACTTTCGACCTTTCGATTTAAGAAAATCTTCACACACGCAGAAAATTGCCGTAGAAAAGAGTAAATAATTTCAAATATGCTTTCCTTGGGAAATTCCTGGCATTCACAGAAAGGAACAATAACCTTTCTTCGTTTGCATCATTATTTCAGTCAACATCTTTACATGCAGCCTTCTTGCCATCCCAGACATCTTTTTAATATCGGAAATATTTCCAAACTCAGCATTTTTGCTTAATCTTCGTCGTCTTTTTAAACTTAACCCTTTTTCTCAACAATCTCGAATTTCGTCTCAAGTTCTGCCTTCAGCTCATTCCTTTTTTTTTTTTTTGAATATTAATAACTTCCTCAAAGCAAGTTTCTTCGAACTCAGTTTGTGCAAACAGTTTCAATCGTTTTTTCTTTGACTCTGTTACGAATCGCATTCAATCTACCGTCGCGACGCGCTTTAGTTTAGCCTTCAAATGTTAGCATTTTATTTCTTAAAGCCTGCTTCCGCTTCCGACATTACGTCGAACCTCAAGAATAAAATGCATGATTTAAAAAAATTCGCTTTTTTAAAAATAAATCTATCATTAATTTTTTTATTTTCTTCTGATATTTATTCTTGTTTTTAATAACATTTTTACTTGTTTTGCTCGACTTTACGGTATTCAATTGCAATAGTCCAACGCCTTTTATTGAGAAATTTCACACGATTTAATTGCCAACAAATTAAAAACATATTTGTTGCGCCTTTGTTTCCCCTTTGGCAACTGAAAGATTTCTTATTGCGTAAAACTCTTTTGATGTTCCCTTTGGTGTTTTGGTTGGTTTTTTTCCGTTTCAATAATGCAAAACAGATGCTTATAAAATTGCAAGAAGTAAGAAATCAAATATAGACCAATTTCAAACCGTAAGGAAAACGTAAAAGAAGAAAGCTCACGTTTTTTTAATAAATTTTACGCAAAAATTGATGGCTTTTTCTCAAAAGAAAATTTATCGTGGAAATTACTAAATTTTTAATTAAACTCAATTATAAATATTTATTGTTTTATTTTTATTTAAGAAAAATAATTACCTTTTTTGTCTTATTGTCATTGCAATGAATTCGGATATAGCGGATAATATCGGACGTTTTATATTCATGCATTATTTCTAGAAAACCATGTCGAATAATTTGTGTCCTTTTGAATAAATATGACAAGCAATTAAAATCAAGCCGGTCAACGCACTATTTGACACGTTTAAGGACTACTTAATTAGTATTGGTAATAAATAAAGTCAAACTAAATCGTTAAACAAAAACAAATATTTCTTGAAATGCTTAACAAAAGCGAAATATTTGCACTATTTTGATGCGTATGGAAAACTATTTTTTCAGTTTGCTTTTAAGAAACAGCAATAGAATAATAAGGTTTCTAAACACAATTGAAAAACATGAATACATTTAATAGAAATAAATTTTTAAAAAATAACAGAATCTTCACACAAACTGAGCACTAGTTATGTCGTAAAAATTTTCTCTTACAAGAAGACGGTTCAGTTCAATTTGTAGATGTATGTGTGTACAATATAAATACATGTGTCAATATGTATACATGCTGATTTATTTCTACCTGTAGAGATTTGTCTTCTCTTCCATGTTTTCTCACGTGTTCAGTTTTTTCCAGCTCTTTGTCTTCCTCTTATTGTGTTGCTTTTGTGAAAGTTTTTCATTCGAAGGAAAGAATTATTCTGTTGGAAAATGAAATAATAAATAAGTAAACAATAAATAAGAGAATAAACAAAATAAAGGAGATAAAATAAATAAGAAAAATATTATAAATTTTTAAAATCAGGTATACACACATACACACAAACACATCCACACGTGGAGAACCTACCTTATTCATCGTGAAGCTCGACTGAATTTAAAATGTATCTACGACCAGGCAAATACTATTCATGAAAAGTTTTGATTTTAACAAACAGAATAAAATCAGAATAAAATGAAATTGTTTATTAAAAATTTTTTTGAACAAACTTCGAGAAGAAAAGATATAAGAAAAGAAATAATAGCACAGAGAAAAATATGAGCGATGTGAAAGAATCGGTGAAGGAATCGGTGGAGAATCGGAAGAGAGAATCGGAGACGGAAATGCGATGGCTGGTTGACTGGTTGGAGCGTGTCTGAGTGGGCGAACGAAGCGGATGTGATTCTGGAATAGAAGCGGAAATTTTACGAAAGCCTTTAGCAATACTTTTAACCATTTCCCTTGCCATTTCCCACACAATCTCTGGGACTACCCCCACCCCCTCCTCTCTTTCCTTCCTGACAAATAGTTTCTAAAGTCATAAGAAGTGTTTTCCACCGAAGAATAACTTTTGCATACAGAATGTATTGTTGTTTTGATTATTGTCATATTATTTTCATTTTCTTATTATTGCTTTTACTTGGAATTTCTGTGATGTTTTTTCTTGTGCTGTCAGATTTTACAGAAGTAAAATGACAAACAAGAGCGGTAAATTTTACCTGGCTAATGTTTCCGTATCTTGGTGTCTCTATCTATCGAGTCGAAAATGTAAAAGCGAGAAGTTTACAGCAATTTACGCTTTGGAATGAGATAACTGATCATGAATTATTTACTCATTTATGACCTTGACTTTCTCAATAAACACCTTAATATAAATAATATATGATTTCAAATAAAAAATTGCTATTTAACGACGTTATTTATTTCCCGAAGAGATAAAGTTCCGCAATTTTCTTTCTACCCTTCACTCGAAGTGACTCGAAGGGTTATTCATTACATTCGTTCCTCTTATTTTCTTACTTGTGAACGGTAGATATAGGGAAGAATTCTGCAATATCCCGATTCAGAATGAACTCCCGATAAATCACGAATACCTTTTATATATCATTCGGGTTAATACCATGAGTGTAAGGTATATAAATTTCAGTCACGACGAAAGATGCTTTCTTACTTGTTTTTAAGTTTTTGTTGTTGTTGTTCATAGTAATCGCTATCAGTAATAAAATGTGCGAGCATATATGCATGCAAGTGTACATTTTTTACTAAAGGCAAACATAGATCAATATTTATAATTGTTATTTCATTTTACATGAAACCATTTCAATCCATACGCATCACGTACAGTGGTTTAAACAGCACTCTCACCCTTATCATTACTATCATCATCATCATCATTACCTTATCATAATCAGCCACTTCGTCACTAACAACAAAAATAACAAAAAATAAGAAAATTGGTTTTGTTTTTTAAGCTTCAGAAAGGAATTTTAAAGAAGTTCAATCTTACTGTGCATGCAAAGGAAATTGCGTAATACTGTCAGCATTGTATGCTTAGCTCCTCTCTATCCACCCCGTAAACTCCTTCCAACAACAAATTTCTCTCCGAAGGTGCTTTTACGAAAAGTTACAAAAAAAGGAGAAAAAAAATTAAAGGCATTACTGCAATATCCCTGAGTGTTTGCCCTCGTTAGATGAAAAAACTTTAAATAGATTTTTCGATGCCAAAGAATTTCTTAATAATTTATTGTATTTTAAGCGAAATAGCAAAAAAGTTTTTCTAGGAGAATGAATTTAAATAAAAATTCTAGGCTTAAAATGATAGCATTTATCAGCAGTTTTACAAGTTATCAAAAGTTTCTTGCGAAACCTCTGAAAAATATATAAAATACCTTTTCCTTTACTTTGAAAGTTTGTAGAAGAAATTGTATTAAAAAGTCCGATGAAATAAATTTGGAATATAATTGGATTCACTCAAAATTGTGTTCGACATTTTTAATGTATTTAGAATGTATTAAACTTTCACCGTGGAATTATAAGAACTTCGAAAATTTGTTTAATTTTAGAGAAATATGGTATTTTTATGGTGATCCTTAAAGTTCTGTTATCACTTAAATCACTGAAAATTTATTTGAATTTTATATCCGAACATCCGTTGTATAAATTTATAGTTTGAATTTAGAAATCAATTGGATAATGCCAATTTCATATTATATTTTATGATATTTTTCAGATTAGATTTATATTTTTATTAGGTCATTCGGATTGAATGAAAGCTGTCAGCTTAAAGAACTGATAATGAGTCGGATTGTGTATACTATGGTGCACGCTTTTAGGCGCAATTTAGTGTACTATATCATGCAGTGACGTTAGTGCGTTACAAAAGCAAACGGAAAATTTAGATGGTGTGGAATAATATCGCATCAGTCCTGCTGACTGTACTGCAGGTGTTTTTTAGATGCATAATTTTGTTTCGTCTTCTTTAAAAATTTGTTGAATACTTCGTCTTCTTTAAAAAGATGTAATATTAAACTTTCTTGTAGATAAAAAAATTTGAACCTTGTGTAAATATTTTCGGTTGAATAAAATTTTGTAAATATTTTCAAATAATATATTTTTTCGTACATTTATATTATTTTTAAAAATTACATATTCATACTTGTTGGATTATTGAAAAAACTAAATTAAAAAATAAGAATACATTTAAAATTTATTAAATTATGACTTAGCAGAACGTTGTTATAAAAATATATACAAATTAAAAACATTTAACATCATTAGCTTTCTTGTAACTCATAACAATTTCATTTAAAAGCCTAAAGGGGCGATTTGAAGTCAGCAATTTGTTGTATTTATTGCTGTATTTGTTCGTAACTCGTTACAATGGCTGTTGTAAAAATATATGTGAACATTTACGTTTTGTGGGGAATAACGCCGCAACAGGCGATTCATTTTCTGCCGCACAAAATGGTAAACCCGGATCAAAATCAGCATCAGCTTCAGCACATAAAGTGGCGGGGGCCAACGCCAGCAACGGGCTTTGCCATATTGCCTTACGTTTCCGCCTAGAAGCACACCATTTTATTTGCTAGCCTTGCTATTTCTATTATTTTCGTCGTTTCTGTTATTGCTGTTGTTGTCGTTGTTGATGTTGTTGTTGTTGTCGTTTCGGTTGTTATCATTGTTGCTAGTACTGTTGCCGCCTGGACAAAAACCATTTGCATAATTTAAAATTTCATTTTCTCTCGATGTTACGGGTCGAATTGATATTACGACCATACTCTCGCACCATTCGGTGTCGTTATTACGTGCGGAGGCTTTTCTCGCTCCGACCACGGACGGCTGTTTTCGCAGATGGTTTGAGCGGCGAGCGTGTGTATGTTCAGTGTATAGCAAAAACCACCAGTAGCTTTCGGTAATTGAAGAATCCTGAAGACTCTATTTGGATGAAAAACTCTCATATACCCTGCAATATTGTTGTAGTTGCTTTCAATGTTTTATAGGTTTTTTAGATTGCTTGCAAATACCATCGCGTCGCTGGGCGCAGTAGGGAACAATTTTAGAGGATTGCGAGTTGGTTATTTCAGCCTCATTTACGATTTAAGAAACGGCAACAACAACATTATCCATAAGCACAAAACAATTGTTGGAATCTGACATTGATATAGTTCTTGTTCTGAGCAGTTTGAAAATTATTTTATGCATGTGAATTTATCCTTTGTGCCATTTAAAATGTATGCATTTGTATGTGAGTTGCACACGATTCCTTTTATGATCCTCAGGTGCATGAGTTGCATCGTATGGCATGAGACGTGTGGATGCTGAGCTCTATAAATGATATAGACAAATTTCTTTAAACCAACGATTCCTTTAAAAGAAATACTAGTAAAATTTTTGGTAACATTTTTAATGAAAATATTGTATTGGTTTTTATTAAAAACGCAATTGTATGAAACTGAATTTTAAAGGTTTTTTAAAGAAATAAGAGAAATACTTATTATAGTTATTCACTCTCACGTAATTCGAGCCGTTCATCCGACTGACTCTGAACATTAACAAAGGTGCGCCTGGCGACGCATGAAATGGTTTTTTATTCAAATAAGAAAAGTGATTTTTCGATTTTGAATGGTGGAAAATAGAAAACCTCGAGCTAAAATATGTGTGAATGGCAAGCAATTATTTTCGATCCTTTACTAAGGCTAAAATTTAGGTTTTTTGGTTAAAATGTGAATCTTTACGGCGTCATTTGGTTTAAAATAATTTAATGCGTCTTCATTTTCTTAAAGCTCTTTAGCAAAACTCAACAAAAGGATCTTGTTTATGACCGGTCACATTCTGTACACACATACTCACACACACCCACACAAACATACACACACATGCACACATTTTCCAGTTTTCTGTAAATAATTTATGATTTTAATGAAAAATATTTCTTCGCAATGACCTTAAATTCCTAGCTTCATGATCTTTCCACTTCGAGTTAAACTGAAGGCAAAAGGAATGGCTTGTTTGGCTTGTATTAAATTTACGTCAAAAATTTTCCAATTGAATGAATATATGAATTAGGAGAAAACTCGAAGGCTGCAAAGTCAAAGAAAATCTCAAAAGTTAACAAAAACATTTATTTATATCGCCTGTAGCGAATCAACGGAAATGTAGAAAAATATTGTTCGGCTTTGTAACAAAAATAAGAGGAACTGATTGCGCACGCAACTTCAACTATGCAAACCAGACAAAAATCACCGTGTTGACGCGCACACACACATGCGAATAAGGAAGAATTCTACTACCCAGTAGGAAATGTAACAGGTAGTGAAATGGGCTCTTTTGTAGTTTGTTATTTAAATATCTAGTAAATACATAAATATAGGTTTCATTACATCGCGCGCATATTTACTTGTACATGTGATTCCCATAGGCGAACTGGTGGATAGAGGGATATAAAAATACCGGTAGGATTAAAGCCACTCAGCAGTTTATTCTGATCCGGAACATACGACGGACATATACGAAATGTTCTACTTAATTTATTAATAATATGACGTACGATTCGAGGTTAGAGATATGAATCAGCGTAAAGTTGTAACGATTTATTTATTGATTCCTTTTTTATTGAAATTTCTCATATCAAAAAAAATTATCAGATACAATTTAGCTGGAGTGAAAGTACTTGTACAGTTTGTTAAAGTTGTGAATCGTTGTCATTTATCTGATGGTCCCAAAATACTCTTCACTGCACGCAATAATTTCCTACAGGCACAAATGCACGCATATAACTGATTATTCTCCCGCTAAATAACTAACACACTCTCAGGCGCAACAAGCGGATGTAATTAAATTAATTCGTATGCACTCGCCACACTTCTCAAATAGTTTTTTTTATTTTGGTTTGTGCATTTAGCTTTTGTTGCTTTTGTTGCTTCTTTTTTTTGTAAAATTTGTATTTTTCCCTTTTTATGATGATTTTTCCATGTTCCATTTAATTAACTTTTTGAATTATTTAACAGAATATTCGAGGTTTTAGCTTTTTTGCTGATGCTGGAGGTTTTTACAGAGTGGTTAGATTTTTTTCAAAAGCTGCAACTCGTTTGTATTGCGTATACTTATTTTTTTAATTTTACACTCATGAATACATTTCTGTGTTGGTGTAGGTTATCTCTTGTGCCATTTCTGTGGTTTCTATTTCATAAAAAAATAGTAAACAATTATATTTTCACATTTTTAAATTATTTAAAAAAATTTGTTGGAAAGCTTTTAAAAGAGTTCTGCTTGTTGGGCGATTTTTTAGAGTTTAAATTTGGATAAGTTAGCATATAAACCATAATATTACTCGCCTCGAATAAATATAAAAAAGAGAAAATCAATATGAATGGAAACCTATAGTTGAGTTTTTTTATTCAATAAACTTTACATTGAATTTTTCGACCTTTCCAACATTAAAAGTCATGGAAAATATTGCCAAGGCCAATTTTTGTCTTTCAAAACATTGCTGTTTTGGGGCCTTGTCCTTTCACATTTGGTCGTTCTGGGATTTTTTCGTTCGAGATTTTTTCATTGTCTGAACGAAGAGGTATTAAATAAATTGTTATGAATAATTGTTCCTTTTCTAATTGAATATTATTCACAAATCTTTCTCAAAATACTGAGAATTTATCGCTTTAAATTAAGGTAATATATTTCCGGCTTAATTTAAAATTAAAAATAGGAAAATATCTCTCAATTTAAAACGAACATTTTATTTTCAGAATCCGAATATTCCTTCTTTTTGGTATCATAGCATCTACTACGGTTATTTATAAAATGAAATCCCAAAAAATCACTATCAGAGTCTGAAGAAGATCAAAGAAGCTAATTTTTCATTCCATCAAAGTCGAAGACGATGATGATAACGCATAGTGGGATGATGATGATGACGATGGAAATATTCTTAAGGTGAATGATGCTAGAGATGAATATTGCAGAAGATTGAAGACTGATGGAACTGACGGATGTTTGTGTCAGTGATGATTTTTTGCTGCATTTGAAATTGTACGTGTGGTTGTTAGATTTGTTGTTGCTGTTGTTGTTGTTGTTGACGGTGTTGCAATTCTATTATTCCTTCAGAAGTACTTCAGAACAACAAGAATAACTCTGGAAATTTTCCAAAACATTTAATAAATTGGCAACCCACCGAGGCAAAACAACACGGAATAGCAAAAACAACTACGGTGCAAAAGAAAACACAACTGGCATAATAATTCTGGTTGAAATAAAAAAATCTGACTACGGTTAGAAGACGGCGCAACGCGACGCGACGCCTTTCATCAAAGACGATGACAATTACAGCAACAACTCAGCAAGCAGGTTCAGCGAGTGAGTGAGTGAATGAGTGCAATAAGTGTTGCACGACGTGCAGCAAAGGCTGCAAAGGAGCGCCAGCCGCACGGCCTATCTCGTTCGATTTCTTGTAGTATTGCTTTGATGCACATGCAGTGCATGCCAAAGATTCGTGAAGCGATGCATTAAAATGATGAAATCGGGACTGCACTGAAAATGAATATTCTGTACTCTTTCAATAATGAAATGAAAGCAAAATATATCCGAAATGAAATGAAAAGAATGAATGAATGAATGGCCGGTCTATTTTGAAATGACCAAATGAATCAATGAAATGTATAAAGAAAGAATTAATTTGTTGAAGTGAAGTGAAGGTAATTTCCTTAAGAAAAATTTTTTAAAAACATACAAAAAGAAAATCAGGCCAATTTCTTGAGGAGTATGAAAAAACCCTCGACGAGATATTTTAAAAGTATTAAATAAATGCATACTAGAAGCTTGAAAAAGGCAGGGGGAAAGATTGACAAAGTGTAATGAAAAAAAACTCTTCGCGACTAAAAGCTAGAACTAGGTTGGATTTCAATGAAAATGTTTCTGCAATTTTCTTCGATAACCAAGATATCTAGGAGGTTTTTAATGAAATGTGAAGTAGAAAGCATCTAGAATGTATAAATGGTTTCAAGAATTGCCAAGTAATTACTCATTCCATCTTTTTATTTTAACTCAATTACACGATCATTGATGATTAATAATCATAATATACGAATGAATGAAATTAATATAGACAAGTAGAAAATATGTCATATCATCAAAATGGAAGAAATTCAAAATGTGGTAATTAAATTTAATGATTCATCACTTCATCAAAAAAAGATTCAATTCATTCATTTCATTACGAATTGAAAAGACTATGAAATATATTACGATGACACTCTTTCAACATTTTTTTACAGTGTAAAGTAATTGTTGCCGATCTGTAGTAAGTGCTTTGCCACTAAATTAATTTCAGTGAAATGAAAATCTATGAAAAAAACGAATTTTTTGAGAGGCACGTAAATTGTTCGCTCGTAAATTTCTTAAATTAATAAATGCTTAGATTTGATCTACAACAATAACAAAAACAACACACACCAGTAAAGTCACACGAGCAACTGCAACTTGAACAGGAAACTTTGCACAAAAAAAAAAGGAAAATTGCACAAAAAAAATGAATGCTAGTGAAAAGCAAAAATTAATTGCCAGTCATTTTGCCGCCGTCTTTAGTCAATTCTTTAGTGGCTTTAGTTTTAGTTTCAGTTTTTTTCCAGCTTTAATTGAAAACTGAATTGCGGAAAAGTTGTGCGGTTTGTAGTTTTCATGCTAAAGAAGTCGAAGATATAAATATATATTTTGTAATAATTTTCAGAAAATAAGTTCAAATTTCTTCAAATAAATTTTATGAGAGGTTGTGGAATAAAGACTTTTTTGGTTGAAATAGATAACTTCGATTTTAGTATTCTGTTTAGTTAATTTAATGGCTTAATAATATCTTAGTAGTTAATTATTGTTTAGAAATTAAGTACAAGAAATTGAGGTAAGGTCAAGCTGAAATTATTTTTCAAGAATAACTAAAAATGACGGAGATTTATTTTATTTTATTAAATTAGCCTAAGAATATAGAATAAAATAGTCTTGACATTAAAATAGTATTAAATTTATGGTCAAGAATTGCAAATATCGTTGGTTAGAGCTGTTAATGAGTAAGGCGAGATTATAATACGAAAATTATTTATGAAGATAATTAATTATTAAATTAATAAATTACAGAGTAATTAGTAAACTCTCAGTCAAACTAAATTCAGATTTAAGATTATGGTTAGGAAAAATAATTCACTTCAAGTTAAGCACACGGTGTGCATTAGGATGAAGATTAAGATCAGTATTATGTTAATTATGGAGAAGGATAAGGCAATTATGAAGCAGCAAATTGAAACAAATATTAAGGATAAAATGAGTAAAAAGAGTAAAAAGGTGCATATTAACCAATTGAAAAATATATCGATAATTTCACCCAAATTAAATCTGAGTAAGGGCTAAACTAGTAGCGATATTTATGTGTATGAAATTAAGCCTAAGATTAATTGTTAGAATACGTGATACTAGATTTCTTTGATCCTGAGATTGAGGAATGGTAGCTTTTCCTCCATCATTTATTAAACAGCAGATCTTTCTCCGTCTCTCTATCTCTCATTCTCTCTCTCCCTTCCACATGCCTCGTATGCAATTATTTTGATCCTCCTCCCCTTTTGAAGGATTAACTAGTGATTAAAAAATCGTGCAATAACCAGCAATAACACAATCTTCTTCATCTTCACTCAGACTCATTCATCAACTCAGACGATTTTTTTTCATTTCTCATTAAACAACAATCTTGATCTGCCTGGGAATATATCAGCTGCAAGATCTCGTTCTGCCGTCATGCAAGCATCCTCTACAACGTCATCATCATTATCATCTGTCTTTTACTTCTGATACGTACGAGTGTACGTATCTACACTTTTATACACACATACACTGAAATGTTTACAAATATTCAGAAATCATGAAGCATTCATTTTGCAACGAAGCATGCAATGAATAAAGTACATTCGTACGAATGCATTTATTTACGTGCATACATACTTGTAAGATATTCCCGAAGATATGCGAAATAAAAAAATGATCTCTTTCATCTCGAGCCAATTTAAGACCAAGAAGGCGGTAACCAATTTAAATTGATTTGGATGGAAAATATGGAATGTTTAGTATGAGTATAAGCGTGCGCACGTTGAACGATTGCTTGCGCAACGGAATTACGTATGAGCACAAAACCTGAACAAAGTGCAATGTACACTACCGTTGGCGAACGAGTAAGATATATAATAGATACATGCTACAAAATAAAATCTGTCTAAAATGCAGTAGACAAAAATTAAAAACGTATATACAAACTGCAAATAACGCCGACTACTGCATTCATGCTTTTGAAATTGTTTATTGGTTTCTCTTGATTGTTCCTCAACTTAATGGGAGTTGAGGTTCATTAATTGTTGAATGGCCTCTCTTATGGTTCAATTAAGAGCTAGGTTCTCCTTCAATTTAACAAGAAATGAAAACTTTTAATATTTCTATAGGATTGAGTATTGTTGAATGGTCTGAAATGGCCTATAACTCCTTAACATGTTTAACTGTTTGCACTATCTCAAAAACGATTACATCTCTTGAAAGTAAGTTTAAAAACGTAAAATATTGTGGATATTTGTTCAGAAGATACAACGGTTTTCACCATTCAATTAGTGCAATTTACAAATAAATCCAATTCCGAAAAACCTAAAGTCCTCGCAAATACTAAAATTTTTATGAACCAGAAATCTAGAAAACTTTTTTAAAACGGTATGATAATTAGGTTCCTTTGCCAGGGAGAAACTTTTAGCAAGTTAAGGATTGTTACCGACGTAATTTCAGCAACTAGCATAAAAAACATTTTTTTGTTTTGTTTTGTTATCTTATTACAGAATATATTATTATTGGCTGACAGTTTTAATTATTTCTAAGCCAATGCAACAAAAATAAAAGCTTTTTTCTGGAGGTTTTTCCATTGCGAGGGTTCCGCAGTTTGCTGAAACTTTTGTTATCAAATCAACATATTTTCATTATTTGCCTAAGACCGAAATCAGGCCGCTTGACTCAACTTTTCTTTTCGTGCAATTATCTCCCTCTACTTCCGCAATACAAATGCCGTAGCCTTATTCACTTTCACTCTTTGTAAAATGTCTTATTTTTCATAGTTTGCATCTTCAGTTCGTGCGCTACTTTATCTTATCAGCATTTTTGCGCCACGGTCTATCTCTTTTATTATTTCATTGCAACTCGTTGCAATTAAAATATAAGTTTTCTACTGTTTTCTCTACCATTCCACTCTTTCTTCCCCCTTCGCAATACCACCCCGACCGTCGACAAAACCGACTATTCGTGAAGAACTGCGTTTTTTTTCCAACTGCGTCGTGTTTTAACCCGCGTTCAAGCTTCAGAAAGTTTAACAGAGTCTAACTGTAAAAGAGTCAAATCGAAATATTTTTGGAAAATTCAGTCGAAGACAATCTTCTTCATCTTCTTCTCAGACTCATTGTAGCAAAGATATGGAATTGAGAAAATAAGTGCATTTATAAATAAATGTTTAAATGTTGTTGCTTTTATTTCTGGTGTACTAAATTATATTCGTTCTTAACAATTAGGTCTTTTATTTTAGATCTTAATGCTTGGTGCTTTTAAAAGTTGGTGCTATAAAAATAATAATTCACTACGCAGTACTAACCTTGATTAAAGCAGTTAGTTTGCTTCTTAAAGTCAGAGATTACGAATTTTAAAGAAGAGTCAGAATCAGAAGGTTTTTCAATAAGGACGTAACATAATCTGTGCAAGAGAGTTGAAGTTTTGGTTTATTTTATCTTGTGGGGGTGGGCTAGAATCGTTGGCAAGATTTGCCATAATGTCCAAGAATTGACCAATAATCCCCGATTCGATTAATTTCCTTACAACTCGATGTAATTTGGGAGGTATGATACTGGCGAGGTTTTTAAAGCACGTAAGGCCTTTTTGTTGGAAAAATTAGGGTAAGCACGCGTAAGGGTTTAGGCATCAATTTAGAAATGTTCTATTAATTTTTGTCTTTTTTTTCAAAAGCTGGTGAATTCCCCCCCCAAAAGTGGTGAATTTCGTGGAGCAGGACCTTGGTTGGTTTTAGGATCCCGCCGGATAGTTGGAGGCTCTGAGAATGCTTCCAAATTATTATGTGCATGTTGAAGAGAGCGTGAGTAATTTTTACTTATACATCGATTAATTATTAAAATCATTAAAATACGTATTACAGTATCCGATCATGGTCATCAGCAATGTGTTTACTTTACATTATTTGTTTCTTTTAATTTTAAATTAAAAATTAATTAAAATATATCTTCTTCGATTAAAGAGAATAAGAAACATATTTCTCGAAAATATATCGATGTTCAGTAAAGTTATCTTCTACAAAAAATACAAAAGAAAAGCAATAATGGCAAGATACAAAATAAATAACACTGAGTTGGGAAGGAGTTCATTGCAAACGCTTATGAATATCTCTCAGTGTTCGGAACATTAATCAAATTAAATCGAACGAAAATTATTGTCTTCGCCGTGAAGAGTAAACAACCAGAAAGAGGCATTTGTTTCTCATGCAAAAGACAATGAGCAGGCTATAAAAACGATAAGACGAGAAATGATCCCGTTGGAGCCGCATCCATCGCATGGAAGAGGATGAACAGCAGGCAGGCAAAACGTCCGCTGCCCGATGTCCGATGTAGTTAAAAGAAATAAACGATTCGCTGATTGAGAACAACTGCACGATGAGAACGTTTTCGGTTATTCGGAATAAAAGATATTTATAATTGCCCAATATTGGGTTGAGGAAAGTAGTGGTGGCGGTGGTGGTGGTGGTGGTGAGGTTGGCTGAACTTCTTTACAAAACACAGTTTGAGTGCGTTTAAGATAAATAAACCCACATCAGATGAATTTTCAGAGAATAAGAAGAAGCATGCGAATGTAAAGGTACTGCAAAGAAGCGAAGGCACAATCAAACTGGCAGTAGTAAATATAGATTCATTAACTTATCTTCGTTGATTTACCACGCTTGTGGTTTACGGTTTGTTTACACGTCCGTTACCTCGCTGCCCCGCCATCGCCACGAGTTCGCTTGGTTTGATCTTTGGTGAAATCTTACTGAAGTGCTAAAATATTTACACTTGCGGCAAGAGCCAGCTGTCCGTGTAATTTACGATCTTCACCCTGAGAGGGCCATGAAATCTGCATATGCGATCATTGAACACGATCGTTTATAAGTTGTTGTTGATCGTTTGGTGCTCGATACGTTGGCGCCCCGCTCGTTTATCGTGCGTGTTGAGTCTTCTTCGGGAAAGATGCAAAAATATATAAAAATGATATTTTTGAGGTTCTGGTTTTAATCAAGGGCATCGCTGAGGGGCGCCTCGAGCCATAACGTTTCTGGGTGCTTCTTCTCATTCACAAAAAATCGATCGCTACACAAACATCGTTTAAGTAACGCTTCTTCATGCTTTCCTCGATTTTATCCTCTTCATCTTCAGTCTACTCTTTGCAAAATTATTTATTGATTCAACAAGTTTTCTTGCTTTTTTCATTTTTTTCTTCGTAATTTAATTTCAATTTCATTCATTGCGTACGACTCCATCGCGAACGCATGTGGCACGTCCGCTTTTTTCTGCCTTCTGATGGCGGACCGAGCCAGGATGCGTGGCCGAGATTACATCGTGGCATGGTTTTTATGTTGTCAAAATAAAAGCAAACGCTGACAACATTGAGCGGATTAACAATGCGATGCGCTGAGCGCAAAGAAGCCTTCATTTCAGACATTGTATAGCATTTTTGCTAATTGAATTGAATTGCTTCGAAGCAGAAAAAACGAGGACACAGAATCGAAAACACGTTGATGCTGCGAGTTAACACGCGAAGGTAATGCGATAGTCACGATTGTTTTGTTGATGACATGATAGGGTTTTGTTAGGATCGATACAAAAAACTAATCGCTTTTTTGGGATAAATGAAAGTACTCAAACCTTGGCAGCGTTATTTAAAAATACTAAAATACGAAAAGAAAGTGATGGTTCTCAAAAATAACTAGTAGTCAATCTTGACGCACGCTAAATAAAGCGTACTACTTTTCGCCACCAGACTTAATCCCAACAATTGTCTACGACCACCAACTAATTGACTGATCACTTGTGATTATAATGAGAATGATAAATGATAACGGCGAATGATATCGATCAATCATCATTATTCATATTAATGACTACTAAATCAAATAAATTGATAGAATAGTGCGCGATCATCACTACGGGATATTTCTAATAGAAAACTGAGTAAATGAAAAGAATTGATATCATCAAAAAGATCGACGAGCTGGGTAAAGCAGCCAATCCTATTGAAAAGGGTGCCAGCAGAGGGACGAGAGCAGGGAGAGATTTTGTTAAAATAAATAACTTGATTATTACCAGCGAATGATATTACTGAGTATTTGTGATAGAGCGAGGAAGTACGAAAACCACATGGTATAGACAGGGTAGGCAAATTCAAGTGAATTTCTGGCTTAATAATCCGTTCTGATAACACGGTTTGAGACTAATTCAACCCTTTTACTATTGGAGGTGTCGCCAATGATTGATATCGTGGCGATCATTCAGACATGATTTGGTCATTCTTAGAATAGTGTTAGTGCTTTTGCAGAAATGAGAAGCGAAGACATGGAAAATGTGTTACATAAGTGTTGTATAAGTGGTAAGAGTGGTGGAGTGAGGGTAAGAGTGGGTGGATTTTGAATGCAATCAATTCCAGAATGTAGAGAGAAGCTTAATTTCTTTGGGTAAATAAAATCACGGTGAAATATTCAATGTTATTAATAATTATTTAATTAGAGTGAAAGTCATGTAAACATTTATGGATATATAATCTAATTGATAAAATGATTATAACTTGAGTTTTATCAGTGATAAGTCATGTTTCCATCGAAAATTTTAATACCACGTTAGGTCGAGGTTTTATCGTATAATGTCGTGTGTTGAACAAATTCTTCTTATCACTAACAATTTTTTTATTATTTTATTAATAACAAAATTGTGAGTTTATGAAACGCCATTTACAATCATTCACTCAGTCAGTCAGTCAATTAACCGCATAAAACAAACCAACCAAAAATGCAAAACAAAATGGTGGACCGCATCACGGCTGGCAGTATTTCGTCGTTTTAGGTAAAATTTTATGCACTCTGCGGTCTCGGGACTGGCCAAAGCCAAACTAAAATTGTTAATGACAAAACCAGACAACAACGACATCTGTCAACCTATCGCTAGATGTGAGCTGAAGCTGCCACCCTTTGACCAAACGTATCATAAGGATTTAAATCAAAATCATCCGGAAACAAAGCTAACAGAAAAAAAATGAATGATGGATGCAAATGTAAAGGTTCAAAGCAATTTTGAAACGGGACAGAAAGTAATAGCGAAAGAGAGAGAGAAAGGGTATGTGTGTGAGCCAGAGTGGGATAGAGAGATGGGTAAGGGGTGAGGGTGGGGGTGGTGGTGTTGTGATAACGGGCTAGCTCTAGAGTTACAGTTAGATTTAATAATATTCGACAAGTTAACGAACTATAGTAGATGACACTCGTAGAGAAATTTGAGTAGAGGCAACAACAACAATAACAACAACATATACAACTGAGCAAACCAAGAAAAAATGTAAGTGGCAATAAAAAATGACAAAACCCAAAATACTGAAAAATTGAAGTTGAAATGAAGTTTTGGTAAAAAATGTTGCCGCAACAAAGTTAGAAAAGAAAACAAACAAACAAGAAAAAATTCGCTTTTTTCCTTCTCTCTCAACCTTCCTACCCTAGACTCAAACCAAAAAACTCCTTACCTCCGTCTTATCAAAAGTGATTAAAGTTAGTTGAATTGTCAAATACAATTTGGTACAAAGAAGAACGACAGAAAGGGGAAACATGCTTCCTTTGTGAAAAGGGGGTTTCCCGGAAATGAGGGCTCGAGTACAGGAAAAACCAAACGAAAGAACAAGCAAACGTCGAATGAATGAACAAACAAACAAATCAACACGAAACGGATCGTACGGATTCAGTCATTAAATATAAAATTCCATTTGAATTTTTTTGCTCTTTTCGACTTCCACTTCATCCCTTTTTCGTCATTTTTTTCCTAGCATCATCTATCACTCGGTTCTGCGCGGGATCCGACCATCGAATGGATGGCTGAATGGATGGATGGATGGTTGAATGAATGGACGACAGATCTGTTTGAGTAAAAAAGTCAAGAAACTAAATTAGAAATTGATTTCATTTCACTTGCCAGAATTCATACAATCTATTCTTTTGGCATGGCGAAGAAAGAGAGAGAAAAGTATAGAGAGGGCGAGGTAGAGAGAGAGGGCGGATGTACTTTAATTGATGATTGAAAAAAGGACTTTTTTTCATTAAATGGAGTAAATAACTATTTAGATAAACCCCGCAGTGGTTGGTTAGTTAATTTTTAAATAACTAAAAGGATTGTAAGGTATCTTAAGGTATCGATGCAATTTTAAGGCAAAGATCATTGAACGGGTGGGTGGAGGGGTGGTTTGCGGTGAATGGTGTACAAAATGTAGGAAAGCTGTTCATATAAATGTGGCGCAAAATTGAAGGAAAATAAAAGAGTTAGAGTAAAAAGAGTAAGAAAAGCGAAAGCAATTTTTTGTCAAAAACTTTGTAAAATCTAATTAATTTTAGAAAGCACGGTTGGAAACAATTATAAACAAAAACAATTATAAATAACAGATTTTTTAAAGCATCAATAATCTTTAATTTTGAGAATAATTAATCTCTTTATTCGTGGTCATGACAGAACTAAAATAAACGTCAGGGCATTACCCAAATGAATGGGTTTGCGAAAGACATCGCACGAATAACAAAGACAAGATTCAGTTTAAATAAAATCATAAACCCAAAAGGCCTCTCAAAAGTTCATTTCACCTAATCATAAATCGTATATATAGCCTAAAGCTTTAAAAAGTGATGAAGTTTGATAATGAAGTTTATAACTTCTTTTACATATTTTTTAAAAACAGATTCTATTAAAGTGCAAATATTTCTGAATAATTTACTAAGTGCTGGAACAATTTCAGGTGCGTTAAAATATCATAAATATTTTGTTATTTACAACCGAATAATACATTTTGCGAGACATTTTCACAACGGACGCAAGCTGAAGAGTGAGTATCCTCGAGAACAGTCATTTCATATGAATGTACCAAGTTCGTATATTCGTGTTATGACTATGTATTTCATCTTCATGTACAACATATACTATATATACAATACGTACATTGGTCTGCGTAAATTCGTGTACGTATGTAAGTGTAATCCTACATGCGACATGAAGGATATACGGCATAGACGAAACTCGTAAAGTAACACGAAGACTGACGTCCATTAAATGAATTATTTATTGGACCATTGTTCGTTCACCTTTATTTCACTTTTCTACCAATTTTTTGCTTTTACTTTTTTTGTTATTTGTTCAATGCCAGCATCTCCGTTCTGCTTTTACCATTGCCTGCTCCTTCCCCTCTACGGAAGTTATTGACAAGAGGAGTTTTAGCTTCGGTGACTTCCTGCGGGCGTTTATTTGTTTCCATGAAGTTGCACATTTTTATTTCGTATGCGACTGCACAGGTAGGTATATGTGTGTATGTGTGTGCGTATGTGTGTGTGGCATTTACGACGGATATAAGAGAGAGGTATATCCGGTGAATACTAGATGAAACGCATTCAAATCAAATATTTATAAATAAATGTCTGTGTTTGTTTCACGAATTGTGCTCGTCAGTTGATGGGATGGCATCCGGAAAGGTTACAATGACGCCAACAACAATAATGACAGTCACGCCAACATCGAAATGTTCGTAATACAGAAGCTGTAAAATGGAAATGAGAATGAGAAATTTGATATCAATTGTGGTTTCGAATATTAAACAGACGGTACAGTCGAAAATAAATTTAGTGAAATATGTGCGATCTCGTTGTTTCGGAGCTTGTCTCGGTTGGAAAATGCTCTATCTGTTTTCAACTCTGACTTTTATTACGATTTTAAAAGCTCGCTTTTTTCTTTGTTTGTGTCTCGAATGGGAAACTAGTTTTCGTTTTATCTAAAGAGGCAGGTATAATTCTTGGGTTCGGCCTAAACACCCGCCTTGCCTCGATGAGCGAAGTCAAGTGAAATGAGAATATTTCGATAAATTGAAGTGTGTATGCGTGACGACGTCTTAGTACAAAATTTTGAACTTGGTGAATTTGGTGAATTTGGTTTATATAACCTCCCAACCCTTTTTCGCTCCCGTAACATTAATAACTAAAATTTACTTACATTTTACTGTCAATTGAGTAAATGATATACTCAGGAGGATACGAATATATTTAGCAATTGCTGCCAGTAAGTGGTAGCAGCTTCTTTGACAGCAGCTTCTTTAATTGTGTTGTTGACAGGTGTTTGATTGGCTGACCTTTTTTCGACTGACCTTTTGACTCGTTCGTTTTGCATTCATTCAGATGTTGAAAATGTAAATGAATTTATCCGTGATTCGTTTTTACGCATTTTGAAATATGTTTCCGAATATGTTTCACGTGAATTAATTTATTATAAAACAAAAATTGTTGTACATAATGCAGTGATAACAAAACTTCACATATGGCAGCTGTTAATGGGAGTTAATTGTACGGATGAAGGTGGAGCAAAAGTTTCTTTGAAAACTTTCTATAAGCTAAAATAAATGTAAATAAGAGTTAGTTTCAATCTGGACGCAGTTACTTACCGCTACTTACCACTTTTGTACATTCAAGATATTAAAAAATGATTAGCACCGACTACTGTGATTTTGGTATGAAATGAATGCAGTAGTGTCATTTACTGTAGTTGAATGCATTAAGCTTCGTTTCTGGTAAGTAATTCAGCAATGATTTACATAGTTCGAAAACGTATGAAGCCACGAACTGGTAGAGCTCGCAGATGACTCTGATTGAATTCTGCAGTTGCACAATTTTGTAGCCGTAGGGTGTGGCAGTGTGATTGTGTTTGAAGGAATGTTTTGGTAACGCCAGAGGAATATAGGTTTCTTATTTGAATATTTTTCTAAATTTTCCGTATTAAATTGGATACTATAACGATTTTCATGGTACGTATAATACAATAAAGAAAGCAGTCTTGTAAAAGCATGTATACATATTTTCTTCAATTAATTTTTAATACTTAGTATATGTATTTCTCGATTTGTCCTTGCTTTTAAACTTGTAGTGATAATACTCTGGAGAAGATTTCACAGATGATTGCATGAATGGATTGAGGATAAATGTTTCAATGTTCACAAACCGCAAGACTATACATATTTGTATGTGCTTTGTATAAGACTCTCGGCACCTGATCGCATGCAGGCTTCCATTTTTTGGAAGAAAACGTACGCTTCTATTCATCATTTTCAATATTTTTAAAATTTTTTTCAAAGCAGAAAATCCTTTTTTATCATTCTATTTCTCTCACTCTTGCACTTTTTCCTCTATAGCGACGTATTCCTTCTCTATTACTCGCTGCTTCTTTTATCTCTCTCTCGCATTCGCTATTTATCTGCCTCTCACTATCTTTCTCTTATTTTCTCTTTCGCTTGATTAAACTGAATCTTTTGTGGTCTTAATGCAGGTTGCCAACTTAATTGTTTGGAATAATGATCGCAATGATGGTGGTGGTGTTGATGATGATGGTGGACTCAATGACAAATTTACATACAACTTAAGTATTCTTTGAGTTGATAAAATTTTAGCCCGCAGCTAATTGCTTGTGCATTTATACGGTGTGTGTGTCTTGTTAGGTGCATGTATGTGTTTTGTTTGTGTGTGTACTGTTGAATTGGTAAATCTATTGAAGTGTGCCTAACGATATTCGGTCTAATTGGCTTGAATTTATTGATAAAGTGTTAAAATTGAGGATATTCGTATTCATTTTATGACCTGGAAATATTTTTAGCTTAAGATTTCAATTCTTCAAAAATAACTTTTTAATTAATCGTTTATGAAAATTAATTTGAAAATTGACAATGTAAATGTATATATCCTTTTATCTAAATATATTTGACAGATAATTGCCTGAAGTCATTAGTATTATTATTAATTAATTTTTAATATTTACTTAACAAAATTGAAATCTTTTAAGAAAATTGTTTTTCTGAAGTAATTACAACATTTTTCTGCCCTCTGGATACTCATAAGACTTTTCAAATCAGGCGTGTGAGACATCACAGTAAATTGACAGAGGTCACTTTCGACCTGACGACGAGGTTTTTGATAAAGATGACGTTCTATAAAATGTCGCTTTTGTCAGTTTAGATTTGTGACACAATCTTAATTTAATTCAAGAGATGTTTATGTAAAGAGTTATCATAGTATGGGGTTCTCAACATCATTATCCTGTTAATTAAAGGGTTATTATTGCTCCGGAAAAGACTGGACATCCCCCTCCCCTGGAAAGATTGCATGGGAGAATGGTTTTAAAGCTGACTTTCAGTTAGTTCTTGCAAGAACGTTTTTATCCCATAAATTGTCGTGACTCAGATAAATTTCATGACAAAAACTCACTTAAGACATAAACTCTGTGAAAATATACAAATTCTGCTAATTAAGAAAAAAAAAGAAAAGATGAAACTCTTAACTTTTCAAAGCAAACGAAAAAAGAAAGTGATACGAATAGGAATTCCACAAAAATGTTAATTGAGAAGGCCATGAAAATAAAATGAGCACAAAGTATAAAAAAAGACCGGTCGTTTTTTTTAAAGCAAAACCTTTAGCTTAAGTGTGTTGGCACTTTGTAGTTTTTAATTTTGAATTAAAGCAAAAATTTCGCTTTATAAATCCAGACAAAGCAACGCAAGGCGGTGCGGCGCGATACTGCCTCACTCACTGCTTCCAATTAGGCCGCCTTCCAACGGCCAATTAAAAACATTTTTTCGACTCTTGCGGTTATGGTTGTTGTTGTTGTTGTTGTTGTTGTTCTTTCTCGTTGAGCAGGAACTTTGTTATTGTTGTTATAATTGTTGTTAGATCATTCTTTTCTCCCTCAGCCCCTCCCGGTTTATCGTGTATATATGTGTGTGTTCGTGTGTGTGTGTGTTCGTATGTGTGCGTACCTGTGTTGTGTCTGTGCGGCTGATTAAAATCCCGCCTTTCAATTGATTTTGCGTTTTTATTCGAAAAACTGAAAGCATAGAAAAACAAAAAGAAAATGAAACTAAAATACGAATGTTTATTTTTATTTTTAAAATAGTTTATAAGACAAGCAGATGGTTGGAGTGACGGCCGGAGAGGCAGATGAATAAGAGACAGACAGGCGTTGAAGTAGACAAAGTGACAGAGTGTGGAAAAGTGCGGATAAAAGGAAATAATCAAATATATTGTTATTGCTTTCAGCTACTTCTCCTTCTTCGTGATCGTTTCCTTCACATCGCATGCTTCTTCATCCTGCGTTCATTCCTCTTTTAATAACAAATGAAACTCACACAAATTGATTCGTGCGAAAAGGGGCAACACTGGTGGCAAAAGCAAAGCCATCACCGACAATCATCATCGAAGACGACTATGGGACTATGGACTCAAACGAGCAATTGGCAAGGAAGCGGATAAATAATGAGCCATAATGTTAGTGGCAGAGGAGGAGGTACAAAATGTGGAAGAAGAGAAAGAAGAAGAAGCATGAGAGTAGCAGTCAGTCGAACATTTTCAAATGAATGGCAAAAATTCGTGACTCAAAAACCGTCTGCATTTTAAAGATGATTCGAAGAAATTGCAAAGTTTTTATTTCTGCAATTTTTTTTTCTTTTGTTTTTATTTTTTTTTTTGTTTCATTCAATGAAAGCTTCGTAAATGAATTATCAGAAAAAAATAAAAAATTAAACATAACTAAAGGAAAGTCTGGACCACTAAAACAAAAGTTCCGAAAAGGGTCTGGCAGGGAGGAAAGAAGCTTGTAAATTATATGATATTCATACTGACAACCAAAAGGTTTCTCATCTCATACAAAATAATAAAAAAAATCAACTGAAATTTGCGTTCTTTTAGAGAATTACAAAGTTGAACCCTCAGAGACACAAAATTAAAAAAAAAAATACCATGTGAATCGATTTGGTTGGTGTGTCGGTTTGTTTTCTTTAGACATCCTCTGTTTGATGTTTTTTTCTTCTTGGCTTTTATTTATGATATCACCGATGAACAATCATCTATAGTTTGCAGAATAACCTTAAATGAATTGAACCCTCCTAGTGATCTCATTGTGAGGATTGTTAAGGTAGATGCAGTCTGAGGAAAATCAAAGAAAAGAAAAAGCAAGTCAAAAGGAGACTTGATTTCTAAAAAATGGTGAGAGGATCAGAAACTTAGTCGTAGCGAGACCTGGAAATATGTCAAGGTAGAAATATTATCTCTTTGAATCGATCGATATTTTTGTCTTTCGCGGTTTTGAGCACAACTCTCGCAGTAATAAAAATTTATCATTCGAAGAGCATTCTTCAAAATCGCTAGTACAACCTCATAAATTTTGTGCAGGTTTGAAATAACCTGTAGTAAATTTAAACACGAATTTTGTCCTAAGAATCAATCAGAATGTTTTCAATTACTTGGATTGTTAAGCGTGGAAGCATATAAATAATATCGATACTATCAATTTTCTTAGAAGTCTTTAAAAAGCTAGTGTTCACCTACGTCCCACTCTAAAATTATTGCTGATTATCGAAAATTGATTGCTTGAAATCAATCTCAATATCACTTTTGTGTTTAAAAAAGTTTTACTCTTTTATAAATTTCCAAAATGGTCTTTAGAGTAACGAAAATTGCCGAATAAAGTCATAGGAGACGTAAAAAACCTTAAGGTCTTAATTTGGAAATATTTTCAACTAAAAAACGCTAATCCGCATTTAAAATTTCTGACACTTAAAAATCATGACGTGAGTCTTAAAGTTATATCTAACTGTTATGAAGGAAGGCGTCTCCTAATGGCAGTCAATACAGAAGGTTTTATAATTCTCTAGAAATGAGAGAAAATACCATTTTATTATAATATTTTTTCTGATGAAAATGCTGTTTAAGTAACCGATGATGATCTTTAATATTTATGATGGAGCTGTTAATTATCCCCCTCCCTTCTTTTGCTCGTTATCTTTTCTGACCAAGAGGAGATTTGAGTTTTAATGAAATAGTAGTTTATTTCAATGCGTTTTTAAAAATTCAGTTGGAATCGAAAATATTATGACAATTTCAGAAGATTATTGAAATAGAAAGTATTCGACCTTCGAAATAAGGTCCCAAATCGTTCTAACTATTTCTGTTATCTGTTTTCTGTTGTACCTGTTGAGACTTTTTTTTGAAGACTTTAATTTATCTCTTTCGGGTATTTATTCCAGCGATTCCATAATATTTTCCCTTATCGACTTAATTGCACGCCCTAACCTTTCGACGATCACTTAATGGCTACATAATATAATTTTCTAATGGAAGCAATCTTCTGTTTTTCTATTGATATTCTGATTTTTCGATAATCTTCTCTCGGAATGTAATTATTCCGTTTTATATTCGAGTAATGATGAATTATGATAATGGGCTAGTAGATATCTACAATCGTTGATCGAAGATAGTGATGACGTTAATGAAGTTGTTAACGACAAATGCTAAAGAGAAATATTGCTGTTGATTGAGTCGAACGATAAAAGCATCAAGTCAATTTATCCTCGTTATCACCCGACAAGCGCAACGTTGCCGGATCGGACAATCTTAAAATGACTGAATAAATGCTTGCTCTAAACAAATGATTGACATACGCGGTCCATTCGCGCCGCGTTTAGTCTTAAGTTATAATAAATTTTTCAACATGACAGCGATAATCAACATTTAAACAATCATTCGAATTAAAAAAAGAAAGGGAAAAAAACAAGGTAGATCCCCGTAGAAGAAGAAGAATAAGAGAAGGAAAGGGGGAACAACAATAAGAAACGTAAGAATACGAAGGTAATCCATATCGGGTAAAGTGAAATTGTATCCACACCGGGCGAAATGAATGAATGAATGAAAAGAGTCTGATGCGCTTGACAGCTCGCCCGACGCGTATGTACGTACTGCTTTTATCTATAATACTTTGATGATGACGTTTGAAAGGAAACGAGAAGAATGGAAATGGTGGCAATGCCGCTTCCACACTTCTGCTTGATATTTGCTGCCGTAGCAGCCGATGAGTTGCAAATTTTCGAGTTGTTGGTTGATGTAGCTGCCACAACGATTTGTATCTGACATTTTAATTTTCGCAGACTGCATCGAAGATTTAACGGATTAAAAATAATTTAACAAAATAAAAGGAAGGTATGAATAAAATTACAAAGCAGTAAAACAAATCAATCAGAAAAAACAATTCCGGTTGAATGATTCTTATTTATTTAACAGCATCGAAGTGCTGTGTGTAAATGAGAATCCGAGACAGTGAACACGGTAAGCGTCAATATTGTTGTTGCCCTTGTAGAAGAGGGTGAAAGGCGGAATACATGAATTAATTAATAAATCTGTAGTAGTGCCGGATTTAATTGAAAATGGGTTAAAATTCTTTCTTCAGAGAATTTCTGGGTTTATGAAGGACTAGTTACTCAAATAGGCGTTGTGAAATTAAGGATAACAGAATTTATTAGTGAATAATTAAAGAAAGTTATAGTCTTAAAGAAGGTTAAGTCAATCTTTACTTTTGACGACCCGAATCGAGTTTGAAGACGCTTTTGTATTTGCCTCTTAGAGACACAAATTAAAAATGTTCGCCTATCATCTTTACAAAATATATACAATCTCTAAAAATGCATGTATGAAATTCGTGTGCTTTTTTTTAATTGTCAGTAAGACACATTGACAGCAGAAGTTTTATGAATTTTCATAATATTTTTCCATTTATTTATGACTTAAAACGGCGTACTTCGAATTATGGCTGTTTAAGAAAAAACAAAACCGTTGACGCTAAATTAGTTTGGGTGGCGAGAAGAAGTTCTAGAAAGCTTTTACTTAATAATTGTCTATATAAATAAATACGTAACGTCATCATTATAATCGTAATCACTAACAACATGACCTTTTGATTAATCGTTTTTCTCTTTTAAGATTTATTTTTAAGCAATAATTTTCTTGGGATTAGCCGAAAATTTGGTAAAACTCATCAAGATTTCGTATCACAGTTTTTTTTTACATTATTAATGTCTTATCGATGTGGAATTTCATTAATGTTCATCTCTGTTTATAACCCTTTTGTTTTATGAGATACATAAATATTACCAAATACTTTTCCCCAATAGAATACTAAACGAAAAGCATAAAGTATGAAAGGAATATATGCGGTATCAAATTTTAACTACTTCCGAGTTATTTATTATTTAAAAAAAAAACCGAAAAAAAACGCTCACTAAAATTTTAAAAAAACATAAAAAAAAGAAAGCCCTGGCAGTAAATCAAAAAATCATAAAATATATAATTTTATGAACACTTGACGCTTGTTTCTTTATCTTCTTCTTCTTCGTCTTTTCTACGATATGCGTTAGTGTTGGTTGTATAAACAAAAGTGTCAGAAATTAGCATCAAAGTGTCAATGAAAACGACACTACGTGAGGTAGTAAAAATTTTAACACTGGAAAAAATATAATATAACCAACAGCCATGTAATGAACGTTTTGGTGTTCGCACTTGAAAAACAAAGGGATTCGTAAAGAAGAAGAAGAAGAAGAAAAACACAATGAAGAAGAACAAGAGGAGATAGATAATTATAGGTGCCACCAGTGCGCTATAGAGGCACAACTATTCTTTTCTCTCGGGATTTTAAAGGGAGATAGCGATAGCGTTCTTAAAAACATCAAGCGATACAAGAGATAACATAAAAACTATATTACTATCGCTGCGCGTAATTGAATTTCATTTTAATTGCTTCGCGAAGTATTTATTTTTAGCATCTGATGGCGCTTCTTCATTTGGAATTTGAATCGTAAAAAATAAGAACGATAACGAAGATGAATGTGTCAAATGAAATTGAGACAATTAAATATTCAAACATCGAATTCCTTCGATTTAAAGTCTAAAACGGCTTGACAATATTTTAGAGAATTTCCAAAAATTCAGATTTTTTTAGCCAAGACACAGAATATAAATTTACTATTATTCAAAAAGATTTTCACGAATCTTAAAGCAGTGAGAAAAACAAAAACCATAAAATATTCAAATAATGGAAAACTTTATAAAATATTATGTCTCAGCAAAATTTAAAGGAAATCGTTCTGATTAAAAAACATCTTCTTGTTGGTACTGATGACAATGTTGTTGTATTCCTACAAAAGTAAAAGTTCGCAGTTATAACACCACGATAATTTATTTGTTTATTTCGTAAAAAACGATAATTGAATTTTTAAACGAAAATTTTCGAAAAATGTTTAGTTTTTTCAAATCTCGAACAATATAAATAGAATAAACTAAAGTTGAATATTACAAATGCCACAAAAGCATTCTAGTGTTAAAACAGCTTAACTCTATAAAACAATAAATGAAGAGCAATTAACAAGCAATGTGTTTGAATAACTTTGGCATTCGAGCTTCAAATTGTTTGAAAGTGAGAAGCTCTTAAAACTCTGCAGTAAACAGTTGAGTAAGTTCCAATTTTAATTTACAATTCTTTGTTATTTTCATTGAAAACGTTTCCAATGAAGAAACATATTAAAGCAAACATTGCGCAATAATTGCTATATGAGATCATCCTACAATAAAATTCAGATAAAAGTCAGATTGCGAAGTTAGAGTAATGGGTCCAAAGCAGACTAACTCAGACGGGCCTTGCGATTTGTGCACCCTATCTCAGCTGACAACAGTATAAGACATAAAATAAACACAGTTTCGTTCAATTAATGCCAAAATATCGAGTAAGTATCGATTAATCATAAATATCATTGGATATGTAATGTTTAATTTAAATGCTTCTCTAGCGAAATGTGAAGAGCCGTAGCTTCCTTTTTTCTTTAGTGTAATTACTCTATAAAATTGAGCTAAAAAATTGCCAGAGCTCTCTCTTTCTCCACGCCTCTTTTAAAACGTTACAAATGGAAGAAGTAAGTGAATATACCCTCATACTCCTTCCGATTGTAACGCATTCTTGCTCATAATAACCTCCTGAGTCGACTTAGGCATATCCGTCCGTTGGTCTGCCTCTCTGTCTCCCTATGTATCCAAGTGTGTGTGTGCCTATCTTCCTGGCTGTCTGTGAAAATCACGATTGCAGTTGGACGAAGGGCAATTTCGTCATGAAATTTGGCACTAATATTCATTATCGCCATTGGCTATTTGGGACTAAAAATGGGGATATATCGAACTAGTGCCACGTCTACCTTTATACAAAATCCTTTTTTGGACGCATAATTCTCAGTTTCTTGGTAAGTTTTCAAACTTTAATTGTATAGCAAAGATGTTAATGTCAGATATTATCACTCTGCAAAAATAGAGTTATTACTCCACAAATGGCTCGCCCCCTTTATTATGTGTGGGCTTTTTTGACAAAGGTTGTTCTTAAGATGAATTAATGGCCCTAAATTGAAAAAGAATAAAGAAATGTCGTATTAAAAAGGGCGTACTCTGCCCTCCTTTTATTAGGACACCACTATAAATTGGTATTATGGGTTTAAGGCGTACGAACTTCAGCCAGGACGGAATTAGCGTTCTTACTTATTAATATTTATTTACCAATTTTGCAACTTTATATAAACTTTTTTGTTATCACTTGGTCATGCTTTTTTAGTTTCTCGCAAACATTTTTGGTTTACTCACTTATGATTTATTCACTTTTGGATGCTATCTATTGATTTCTGCCTTCTTTTTCTTGTGCTTTATTTACTTATTTGCTTATTCCAGAAATTCGTTCTATTTTTTTCAAATGAAATCAGAGTTTACTTTACTGATTGAAGTCAATCATGCATTATGCAAAATTTCGTCTCAAAAGGAGTAAAAAATAACTTCTTAAAGTCCATAAAAATAATAGGATATAATTATAATGCTATCATAACAATATGTGTTATAACAACAACAATAACATCACAAATACAAAAAATAATAGGTGGTATGCGATGACAGACCTGAATGTCGAAGTTAATATAAAAATACACTTAAAATGATGCGATAAAAATAACAATAAAACCCGATGGAAGGTTCGTGTTAGGATTTAACAAAAAAGTCCTTGGACACGGATCAATTCCCTAAAAAAGAATATATTTCGAAAATTAATATTAAAAAACCAGGATTTTGGCGCAGTTTCCAGGTTGGCCTTGTCGGGTAATCCCAAGAGGAAAGCCTTGTAATGGAGTAAAATAAATAAACTCGAAATTTTTAACTTTTTTATTCAATTTTTTTCTTTGAAAAGAATTGTGAAGGTGATGGAATTTTCCTTAGAAAATATCGCGCATGGCGTTAAAGGTGGTTTTTTGGGGTTAAAAGAAAATAAAGAATCAGAAGAACTGACGTTTTCGGTGGTAGAAGCAGAGGCAATACGAGGAGCAATAACAACAACAGCAATAAAAATAACTCAAGACTTCTAGAACACTTCGAAATTGATATTGATACGTGAGCTGTTTAAAGAATGACCAAAAAAAGTGAAGATACAGTAGAAGAGAAATAGAAGGAAAAGTAAGAGCGCTAACTTTGGCCGGCCGGAGCTTATGCACAACACAATCTTTGACAAAAAAGCCAACATATGATGAAAGGGCGTGGCTCGCCCATATATGGAATGCTAATATCTAACACCATCATTCCCGCCTATAAAATTTATTTTGGGATTTTTAATCCCAAGCAGCTTATGATGGCAGTGCGAAATTTCACTCTCATGTCCCTTCGTTCGACTGCTTTCGTGATTTCTACAAACAGACAGACATACAGACAGACAGAAAGACAGACAGACAGACCAAGGGACGAACATGATTAAATCTACTAAAGGAATTATTCTAGATAGGAATAAATTTACTTTTTTATATTCGCCACGTTTCCTTTAATACGTTGCAAACGGAAGAAGTAAGTGCACAAGCCCTACCTCTTCGGGTGTAGGGTACAAAAAGCAAATAAATAATAGATGTAGCAATTCTATCAATAAATCCTTTTAAGAGCTTCCTTCACTTTTTTCACCTTTTCTTTTTTGCTTTTTTAAATGCGTTAAGAAATGCATGAAAATTATGAAAGGCGTATCACGTGAGTCGTATTAGAGAAGCGTGACATTTTTTAAATTAATTTTAAAAACACTTTTATATAAAGAAGTCACGACGAAATGAACAATAATTACTACAACACATTTTACTGGCAAGGATAAGGGCGGTTAATTGTTTTACTTACGATTATTGCATTTTTGCTTGATGTAAAAAATAATATCTGACGCATGTGATTACATCGAATTTTCGCGTACGATAAAATAAAAGAACAAGAGAAAATTAATGAAATTAAATCTGGGAAAGTCAAATAATGTGCCAAAGCAGTTTTCCATGGAAGAACTTCGAAAAGATTCAAAGAGTGCATGGGAATAATTTCGGAAGAAAAAAGTTCCTAAGCCCAAAGAAAATTATTAAATGACGTAAAAGAGTGGCGAACAATCTGAAGAAAGACTTTGCCGACTAAAGGCGTATCTTATAAATAACAATCCTAAAATCGAAACATGGTCTTAAGAAAATATTTCTTTAAGGGAATTTTTTATGAGTATAAAACCACACGGCACACCAACAAATAGAAATAAAACATTCCTTAATCAATTGCCTGAATTGAAATGAAAACAAACGAAACGAAGAAATATTGAAAGAGAAACATTTTATTTGTACAATTTATTTGTTACTTTTAACAAACAAATAATCAACAAACTAACCAACCACCAATCCAGTCAATGCTTTCAACGATCCACAAATGTCGATTGTCTTGAGTTTTGATAGAAATTTACACAAAAATGCAATTGTAGTATCGATGATAACTCATTCCCGGCGACAACTAACGACGATATCAGTATTTGTTTATTTAATGAATTTCTCGTCTTCTTCTTCCTCGTCGTCTTCCCCCTCTTATTTTTCACCCCCCCTTCCACAAACTCCGACGCTTCACCACTGTTTTTGGTGTGGACGCAGCTGTTGCTTTGCGTTTCGTAGTCCATTGCCTGCACTTTAAACACCGTCAGAGACCACGACTGAAGCGGATGGCAATCGCAGTCTAGGCATCGATCAAGTTGAATGATAATACACGATCAAATGAAGTGATAGCGGAAATCGATAATGCAAACAACGTTTTCTCTGTGTTTTCATTTGTAAAAGCAAAAAAGAGCAAAACGGGCAAACACGAATTATGACATGATGATAATGTTTCGCAATGACTGCGACCGCAAGTACTCCAGACAAGCAAAAAAAAAAAAAAAAATTAAAAATAAACAAAACAAGAAGGTGGTGGTGGTTTTTTGCAGAAGTCATGTAAGTACGTTAAGCTTCTCCCGTAATGTGTATCATCAATCAAACGGAATGGGTGCGCACCGTTGGGAATTCTTATTTTATATCAATTGTTTTCCTATTAGACTTCTACAACATTCATGGAAGGATAAAAAATATATAGGCTGTCAACTGGGTGGGTGTCGTTTGTATTAAGTAGATATCCGTATATACTAATTTATATAAAAGGAAATTATCAAGTGAATATCACTGAACCCATTAGATTTGTTTATTCTCTTCTCCATTACTTCGGAGTAAATTTCATTAAGTTCATACATCATGTACAATCCACACCTCCACCTCTCCCCTCCCAACACGACCTTATAAGAAGCCGAGTTTTAAGAAGCCAAGTTTTGAAAACTTTAATTAACTAATTTAAATAATAAAAACAAAAATAAACGTACTCGAAAATTTCGAACTTGAAGATTTCTTAGGGATTCGTAAAAATGCTGCCTTATGACATTCTTTCTTTACATATAATTTCTCCATTGATTCTTCTCTTTTTCCCCTTTTCCCCAGACACCCAGCACGAAGACTTATCAATGCCTTAGTCAAGTATATATCCGCCTTCTACGCCAATCTCCTGCCGCAACTCAACGAAAATGAAATTATTAAAAATTTCGCCATTCTTTAGGTTTTTTCTTCTTTTCCCAAAACTTCATCTTTTTTGAGTTGTTAAAGTAATATCAAGAAAAACGGTCAGTTACGGCCGATATGTTTTCATCACTTTTGTGGTTTACGTTTATTGTGAGTGACGACTGGATAAGTGAGTGAGTAAGAGGCACAACATTGCAGGTCTTCTTAAATACTAAGTTTGTGTTCTGCCTCATTGTTTTATAACATTCTTTCCTTCTTTCTTTCTTTCTCTTTTTTCTTCCCTTTGCATCCACCCCAAAATGTCTGTCCTTGCGTTGAAAAGTTTGGCCCAACGAGAGAGACTGAAAGAATTTAATTAAAATTAAGTTTTGTCGATCTGTCGTCATACCCACCAGCCCACCACCCACCAGCCCATACCCTGCTTCACGAGAATGCCTTTTACAAGCCAATTCCGATCGAGGTTCTTTTGTTCGAGGCTCTTTTGAATATCTCCTATGCTGGTTATTCCCTGACATCTTGCAAACCCGTACCGCAGACGTTGCCGCCGCAGTAAATGTCTTCGCATTCATTTCAAAGGCAGGAGTTTTGCGAGAACTGCCAGGAGAAGATGCCTCTGTACTCAGTTTGTCTGTCAGTTATGCTTTTGTGACAAATTGTGGGAATTTTTAATAATTATTGTTATTATCATCAGTTTTAATACGATTCTTTCTTTCAGTAAATGAACGAAAATGGCTCATACTCATCATAATCAGTCATCATTATCATTATTATTATAATTTTGTATAATTTTGGAGGATAAACTTTTGGTGGTTTTGTTGAAATTGAACAAAAATGTATTAATGTTTTCAAATTAATAAAAGTTAGTTAAGCTAATGATTATTACGATTATTATGATAATTCTTAGGCGTCGCGTTTTAATGTATTGAAGTTAATTTGAAGTGGGCGACATTTTAAAAAGGTTTAGGTTCTGTAACAAGATTTTCTTGAAATAAAGAACAAAAATAAATTATTCAAGATTAATATTAATTATCATTAACATCGTGATCAGAATACTTAAGAGAGAGTATCGTAGTACTTGTTTAACAAAGCGTTAATGCATAATAATCCTCTCATTATCCAGGCTTTCAAAGAAAATAAATCCAGGCTTGAAATAATTCACGAATTCCTCGTGGCGCTCGTTTAGTCCGTTGAAAAAGAAAGAGCTAGGGAGGGACAGTGAGAGAGAGAGAAAGGAATAGAGGTAGAGCGAACAATTATGATTTCCGATTGATGTGATTTCTTCGATAATGAATGATCTTGCATGAAAAAAATTATGATTTTCTATTCTTCTACGCGAGACCATTGCTCCATCATCTCCAACAAATACACTTTTACCTCTGAACTCCAGGAAAATGATTTCTGAACATGTTGGAAATTTGAATTCCACGCGGCGGCGCATTAATTACTCATATTACATGCAACACACTCAAAACAAAAAATATGACGTCAAGGATGACGCCACATTCATTCCGGTTTCGGTTATTGTCGTAAACGTTGTGATAAATTTAAACAGAAATTATTCTTTGCGGAAGTGCACATTTATAAGCGGACTAATAATAAGTATGACCGACCGCGTAGATCCCGATCATCGTAGACACCAACACCAGCGACGCGGTTAGCGCCACGGAAACTGACACCGACACCGAGACCTGAAAGAGAAATAACGTCAGTTGACGTTATTGTAAACAGGCGTCATCCTCGAAATTGGCGCCCGCCAGACACATTTATTGTTATTTATTTAAGAAAAAGTATATTAGGAATATTTTAAATTATAAATAAAAGCATTTGCATTTTTCTTTTGTGTAACTCTAGTGATTTGTAGCTCATTTGAGGTGAAAAACGATCGAAGAAAATTGAGTCAGCAACTCAACGATTGCAGTTGAAAAACAGAGAAATAACTTTTAATACTTTGAATAATATGAAAAAAAGAATATGGATAATAATATAAATTGAAATCAATTGTTAAATACATTTACTAAAAATCTAAGGACGGGCAGAATGTGTGACGTTAAGTACTTTAAACAAGCGTGTCATCAATTATTAAGTAAAAGCATATTCACGATCGCCACTAGTCTTCCTCGTTTCTCCTTTTCTAAGAATTTTCAAAACCAGGAAGACTATCATCGTTACCATTTGTATTCACCACATTTTCTCTCTTATTTTTGAGGCACTTATTTGGTTGTAAATATTTCCTTAGTGTCGAACGTCAATATTATTGTTGTTGTTGTGATTATTATTGTTATTATTGTTGTTGTTGGTGTCATAATTAACGGATGAACCCTGAAATTTGAACTGATATCTGTGGAAATTTATTACAAGACCATACAGAAGCATCCGCATTACATTGAGGGGGGGCGGTAATTTATTAAAAGACAATCACTACGCTGATTTATCATAACTATCACAAATAACAACAACAACAGCATCAATAGGCATCATATGTTATTTTTTTTTCTTCGTGAAGAAGAATTATTAGAAATTTGAGGTGAATTATTTATAAAACCTCTCCCTCCCCTCCATAGACATATTCCAGAAGCGACTACAAAAATAGCATCACTTATTGACTCCATACGCGTATATCTCAAGCGTACGCATCGTGTAATTACGTTTCCCGCATGCTGCACCGCCTTAACACGTACCGTATTATCATCATTATCATTCGTGTTGATCAAATGATGTTCTTTCTCATGGTTGATTCCCTCCTTATGTTTGAGGACGACATTGTTGTTGTCGTTGTTGTTGTTATTATCATTATTATTATTGCTCTACTTGTTTTGTATATATTGTTCCTATGCGTTCCTTGGAAATATTTTGTAGTCATTTCGATTTTCATCCCAGTCCCAACAGAATTTATATAAAACTTACTTGAAATTACTTATGGGTTGTTGTTGTTTTTGTTGGTTTTATAGTACTTGTTGAAGTTGTTTACGGCAACACGACTCTACAAAATAGATCAAGATAAATCAAGATCAAATTGTTACGCTTTTAACTTAGTCTGGTAAACCACAATTCAAATTTAATAGAATATGTGACTTTTTTACGAGACTCAATTTACCGAAATGACGAGATTCAATTTACGAAATTTTAATGAAATTTAAATGATTTTTTGTGGCTTCCATTCGCTCCGATTAATCTACGCAATATTTTAACTAACATAAATTTCGTTATATCGGTTTGGTTACTTAATTTTGAATGTTATTCAAAAATTTGAAAAATCAAAAAAAAAAAAAAAAGAAATGATTTGAGTCCGAAGACATTAAATATTGAAAGAATGGTTTATGACAAAATGGGTTAGGTTTATAATTCGATGGTAATTAGTTGCTGCATCGAAGGTTTATCGAATTGTGAGTGACATGTTTTGTTGAAATGTTTTGATTTCGGCAATAATTTGGATTTAATAAATTGCTACCAAGTTACTTCATGTTGTTATGAAGGTTTAGTTTGATCAATCTACAATTCACTAATTATTTATCGAGTTAGTGATTTAATTAGTGATAAGAATAGTTTGACGTAGCATTCATAATTTGAAGAAATTGAATTATATTTAAATTCAATTAAATTCTATACGATTTGGAGAAATTGAAAGTGATTAATTTATGAGTAAAATTTTTGTATTTGTTTCGGATTAGGTTAGGATTAATTAATTGGTGCTTTGAATTACTAACGCTTACAAAGCTATTTTGCCTATAATCAATGTTATAATTTTTTGGTGGCGAGACAATATATTGATAACATATTGACTGATTAGAAATCTGATTGAAAGTGTTCAAATTTTATTCGAAAAAAAAATAATTTGGGCTCTTAAAAGCTCGGTACATTAATCAAGATAAAACGACTAATCAGTTCCCGATTGAACGACAGACATAAGTGTGTTATATCTTGCATAAGGAAAAGGATTGCCTGCCTCCAACCGCAAGCACCAGCGCATACGTGCACATTCATACACACAAAATAACAGCCACTCCCTCCAAATATTCCCCTTACTCCCTCTGACGCGTATGCGCTAGGTGCTTGCTTGTTAATCCATTGAATGCGTTGAATAGCGGCAACGCGACGATGTTATTGTCGCCTTTGTCAGCGATGAAGAGAAGAGGAAGAAGAAGAAGAAGCAAGGGAGCAAGGAGAAGAACTAAAAAGAAAGAAGCCACAGAACAAGCAGCGCAACTACAATTTATGCTATAAACACATCCAAGGCGGCGTAGGGTTTTTATAGCTGACTAATGTCAAAATTTACATTGCGCTTATGGGGATCGAGAGAAAAAATAATGCCGCTCAGAGAGGATTTGCCAGCGGCGAAATAAGCCGTAGCCAGCTACGGTCTATTTCTATTCTGGCGTTGTTTGTAGCTGTACTCTCTCTCTCTCACATGAGTAAACGTCACTTCGTTTCGGTCCGGAATCTAAGATTTTCGGCGGCTTTCTACGCCGGTGTTTTGTGCAAACGCTAAGAGAAGAGAGTAAAAACTTGTATCACGGCAAAAAATCGCCTTGGTTGTGTTTCAGGCATTAAAGACCGCGCGATGTCATAATAACGGATTAGTGCAGCTTAAGAGTATTTAAGTTGCTCATTTGTGACATCACAGATAACAAAAATTATTTATTTTATGGTTTTTGGTTGTTGGAGAGAAAATGAAATTTTCATTACGGTGAACAACCAGTAACGTATTTCTGAATGTTTGCAATTTCGAATTTTTGGCAGTTTCATTTCCAGTAAATTACGATTTATGGCGAATAACATAAGCTGTTAATTAAAAGATATTTAGTCTGACGCGTTTTAGGTAGATGTAAAAAGACAGACAGAACCCATTCAAATTATGCAAATCATTAAACGTAAGAAGTGCAAATTGAAAATTTAATACAGAATATATTTTTTTTGAGAAGGTATTAATTTTTTGAAATTGTATTCATTTTGATTACTTTTTTTTCGTTTATACAATAACAACATATTTTTTTCTCAGCTCTAGCCGTTGTTGGGTTATTCGTATTTTTCTTTGCAATATTTTCTAATTGTTAGAATTTTTGTTTACTTCTTAATTATTATTAAATTTCGACGTTGAAACTTTCAGACCGAAAATCAGAAGAGGTCACTAGTGTTTAACAGAATGACCAGCATGACAGGGTAGGTTAGGGAAGCACGGAGTGATACAATGATTAGATTTCTTCCCTCCCTTAGGCTTTTTCATTCCGAATAAAAAAATCTAAATTTATAAACAACTAAAGGCTTCAAAAATTCTGGGAATTTCGATAAAGTGAAGATTTCATTTATAAAAAGAAAATAAGAAAAATGCGCGATAAAAATGTTATATTATGATTATTTATTAAATAAGGCGCACAGATAGAAAGATGGACTAATAATGATAAGAAAACAGCACGCGGGGATAGGAAGAACATCTACTTATGGCATACAAGTGAAGTACAATTATTAATAAAACTTCACCCAACGATTTTTTTGGATTGGAAAAACGGAAAATGAAAGGAACTGCTTACTCAAACAAACGCACTAAAATGACTAATAGTGAAGAATAAGAAAACTGTACCGGTGATAAATGGATTTATCTTATCTATAAATATTCACTAGAATTTATTGAATAATAAAAAAATCATAGAGATAATTATATATAAATGTTTTTAAAAATTTTATAATCATGCCTTTTACGGTTTAGCGGTTAATGATTTTATTAGCTTTTTTCCTATTTATTTATTGTTGTCCCGTGCAAAAAGAGTGTCTTACAAAAAGTGAGACACAAGTTGGTGACACAGAGAGTTATTGACCCCGACGTGATTTGAACACGCAACCTTCTGATCTGGAGTCAGACGCGCTACCGTTGCGCCACGGAGTCATATATGAAGCAACAAATGCATTTATTATAAATTAGAGAATAATTATGTTAAAATATTTAAACAAAAATAACATTATTTTGAAAATTTCTGTGATA
Source organism: Physocephala rufipes (assembly GCA_963966595.1). NCBI lineage: Eukaryota > Metazoa > Arthropoda > Insecta > Diptera > Conopidae > Physocephala > Physocephala rufipes. The sequence goes on along the minus strand of OZ016502.1, from coordinate 43,310,112 downwards.
CATCTTTCCTCAAATATCACTCGCAATGAACACGCCTAGATAAGAAGCTCTTGGAGTAAAAGCTAGATTATGAACAAAGTTTAACAATTTAATTATTTTATTCGTTATTAAACGATGTTTGATAGTTCTAAGACTTTTTGTAATTTACGATTTTTGCATTTGGTTCATTGTTTGTTATTATTATTGACCATTTGGCGGAGTCCAGCGAATGTAATTCAGCCCTAACTTTTATTCGTCTCTACTGCTTTTATTTTTATAGAAAAGCTTGGACAAATATTTTCCACTGCCAATTAACTTAATATATAAAATTATTGATGTGGATGCGTTAAGAAGAATCATGTCCAAAATGCTCGATCGACTGTGTATTTCTGTCTGTTCACAACATTCTATGAAATCGTTGATTATGTTTAATTAATTACACAACGTAATTGTAGTCATGACGGGAAGGCAAAGAACAATATTTTTGACAATTTCTGAACCTAAACAATAAAATATTTTTAATTTGTGTTTTTCGGAGCAATCAAACGTTGTCTGTTGGCAATTGTTGTACGAATATTAAAATGGAATTGGGAAGAAGATTTAGTTTGGCAGGCGTTACATGAGGCGTTACATGGAAGCATCGCCGAATTCATAGAAAGCGAAGTGTGTGTTTGGCCATTAAGCTTTAATGGCCATAAAAACTTGTGGACAGCCTTTATAATTAAGAGACAAATGGCGAAGAGATTAAGTAATAATATTGTCCCTTGTTGTCATTTAGGAATCTTTATATATATTTTACATGTTTTCTTGTTTAAACTATTCGTATGGTACTGACCATAAGTGTATTGTTCAAACAATCAAGCGTTTTTACTGCCAAATGAAGGTCAGTCGGAATGGAGTTTAATGGCATCAGTTTGTTTCTTATAAAAAAAAATTATCCTTTAATTACGTAATGAAATTGTTTACAATTTATTATTATTTAATAATCACTTATTATTTATTGATTATTGTTTTCTTGTTCGTGGTTTATTATTTATTTATTTATTTATTTTTTAATTTTTTTTACTATTTATTATTTATTATTCACTTATTCACTTATTGTTTAATATTCTTTTATTGTTATATATTATTTTTATTTATAATTTCATAATTGTTATTTATATTATTTATATTATTGTTTATTATTTGCTATTTATTATTAATTGTTTATCGTTTATATTATTTACTATATATAAATTGTAATTTATTACTCATTGGTTTATTTCGGATTTATTATTTAATTTTTGTTTGTTATTTATTATTTATTATTTATTTGTTATTAATTTTGTTATTAATATTTTATTTATTATTTATTGTTTATTATCTTTAAATTATTTTATGAATCATTACTTTTTTTTACTATTAATAACTTATTGTTTATTATTTATTTCCTATTATTTATGTATTTTACTTGCTTGTTATTTATTGTATATTATTGATTAATAAATATTACTTTTTAATAATTTTGAAATTTATTATTCAATTTTTATTGTTTTTATTTGTTATTTAGTTTGTTTTATAAATCTATTATTTGCTATTTATTTTTTGTTAATTTTCGTTATTTATTGTTTATTGTTAACTATTTCCTATTTATTTCTCAATCATATAATTTTTAATTGTGTGCGGCTTGATTTAACAAAACCTCCCTCATTTCATGAAAGTATTTCTTGGAATATTAAATCGAGGTACAGGATTGCGGCGAATTTTTTTCAAAACACATAATTTTGTATAATTTCAGAGGGGGAGAGCATATTTCATATACGCTGGTTGGCTTGCTGTGAACCCTGCAATTCTCTCTTTCTTACTCGCCATTTATTTACTTGAGGAATGAATTGAGAATGAAAACTCTTATACGAACCTGAAGGAGAAGTTGGCCACCTAATATAAAAGAGATTGGGAGAGCTAGTTTACAGCTAAGGCCGCACTCACACAGGGGACATTTGTCGCGAGACATGGAACTATTCATTTATTTGTCCCCGATACCACTCACACAGAGGACAAATTGGAATGTAAGTTGTATACCCATGCATGATTTTTTAATTAGACTTTTTACTACATTTTGATACCTTTTAATACTTTTTTTGCTAAATGGTAGTGTTTTCACTACTTTCGAACATTATTTGATTTCAATTCATTTTGTGTTGCCCGCTAAGTGACTATGGAAAATATTGAAATTAAAATTGCGTTAATATCTATGGCGATCGATTTTGTGGATGCATTATATATCATTCGTGATGAAGATGCAGAAATAACAAAATTATTCTTAGATAATGTGGAACAATTGGAGGAGATTAGCAGTGCTCGTCGGAGAAGCTGCTGGATCAGAAACTGGCGAAAAGAAAAAAACTCAAATGGAGCCTTCGAAGTTCTGACAAATAGCATTCAAGTGTGCGATAAATATTCCTACCGGAATTATTTGTGAATGTCAGAGGAAAAATTTGTTCAATTGCTAAATTCGGTCCAAGTCGATTTGCAGAAGGCTGAAACGCATATGCGAAAAGCTGTGACACCGAATGAATCTTATACATATGTGTACATCCCATAAAAATAAAAAAAATTCACAGCAGTTTTCACATTAGACATAATACAAAATAAATGAAATCTAAAAATATTGTTGAATACCATCAATTTTGTACAGAGATCATAAATAAAATTAAAAAATTCAATGTTATCAGGCACATTTAACCGTAAAAATGTTTATAATGTATCATCATTATCCAATATTCCTTCCAGCGCCAGACTAAAGGTACAAGTAGTCAACCCGTAGCGTAGCGGGACGTGCTGTAGAATACGTGGTAGTGATTAGTGAACACGTCAAAATAAAAACTGAGTTTCGGCAAATATTTTGCTGTCATTTATTTGTTGTAAAATACGGACGAGAAAACTAAAATGCTGTCTCGCTCTACCCCATATATTACGCATAGGAATCATAAAGAGCATGGCTAGGTGTATGAAATGCTTTCGTAACTCGACGGAGGAGAAACAAATTTCAATAGGTCTCTACGCTCCGTCGCGCTCCGTCACGATTTCTATAACCGTATACACTGTTCTCCATAAGATAGGTTGAGTTCTACAGCACGTCCCGCTACGTTACGGGTTGACTACTTGTACCTTAAGAATATTACTTTTTTAGCCTGACATGTCTGTGCGTCCAGTTCTTTTAATTTCATTAAATAATTTTGGATATACATTACACCTCCTACGCACATTTTAATTTTTTAATTCAGTGATGGTCGTGGTATTTGCTACTTTTCACGTCCCAGAGAGACGTTTCTTGTTGTAGGGCGTTAATCAGCCTTTCCGTGGTATCCTTAGTCCATCTAAATGCCATTGGAAATGAATTTTGAAAAAAATATACTAAAATATGTATATAAAAGCACAAGCCAAAGACTTCACAAATATTTATATATTGTTTAATGTTGGGGATGCCGTAGAATTTAATGGACTGTTCGATTTCTTACCTAAAAAATGCACTGAAAGAGCAAATATTTGTGAACACAATATTTTAATACACAAGCCATCAAAATTTCTAAAATAATATGTACGAATAAATTGCTCTAATATATATAATAATATATTTTCAAAAAATTTTATATAAGAATAATATAGCTTATGTTTTGCAGTCCCAGTAACAACCCCGATCGAACAAATCCTCAAAATTCATAATGCCCTTTTATAAATACAATATAAATGCATGCCTGAATGAATTCGTAATATTCTGCTTTGTCGATACGACAACCCGCTGTTTGGTGTCCCCTGTAAACATCAAGAGACAAATTGTCGCACAAGGGACAAATTCATTCGTTCATAGTCCACAGTTCATTTCGTCGTTTTGCTGGTAAAACAACAACAAATTTGGCGTGTCCCGAGACAAATGTCCCCTGTGTGAGTGCGGCATAACCAACTCTGTAATTATACACGAATGGATCTGCGATATTACTTTGGAAAACGTATGATTTTTGTGTGAATACAAAAAAGAGAAAGAAAAGAGTGATGTAGAGGTAGAAAGAGAATCACCCAGAGGATGTCCTTTGTAATACTCCTGCTCATTTTAACAACCCTAGATTCTCTCTCCACAATATTTCTCTTTATTATATTCATTAGTTTATACCATTTTAAATACTCTGAACAACGTTCTGTCAGTATTTTCGTTCAGTCACTACGGTACCTCGGAGATGCATTCTCGTATGTGTATTGCAAACATTCGGGGTAATTTTTTGGTAATCGTGTATGACTTTACTCTCGCCCTAAAACTGCATAACTCGCAATAGGTAAGGACTCATAAAAACTACCCTCCTGTGTAAGGTAAAACGAAAGGACTTTTTCTGATTGCATTAGTGGTTACTCTTCACTGCTGTTGTTGTTGTTCCTGTTTTTGGTTCTACTGTTTTGTTCAATTCTGTAAAATTTTTGTAACTCTCCGTGTGTTGATCCATCGGTTTGGTTTGGTCGGCAAAACTCATTTCAATCGTTCGCCAGCCTTCGTACGACGAGTTACACGGTGCGCGTAGGAATGAATTTGATATTTGATTATAAAAGGAAAATCAATATAAAAATAACAATAGTAAAAACACAAACACGGCTTAACTAATTCAGAAATTAAAAACAAAAAATAAAATGTGTTCAGCATACGATACTCAGTTTTGAGTTAAAGCCAAGTGTTTTTGTTGTAAAAAAATATAGTTTACAATTTCTTTGAAGCTGGTGTAGTGCTCGTTTGCAACGGATCATCCCGGTTTCAGTCACTTCGTACCTCTGCTAGTTGCAACATCGGGGTTTGAATTATTGCCGCCGCGTTAGAATTATGAGCGTCGGTCGCGGTTAAGAGCGCATACGAACTGAAACGCATTTATTTGGCAATGTAACAAAGCTACGAAGGAGACAGGGAAACCTAGAAATGAGCTGGTGAAATAAATTTACATGAAGAGATGTAAATACTTCTGGAGCAAAAGTGAAAGATAATTATGAAAATCACGAATTTAAATAAAGCACATGTGATTTGTTTTAAAAATTATGCAAAATACTTTTAACGAATAATATATCATAATAAAACACTTTAATAAAAACAACAACAAAACATTAATTTAATTTGCATTTAAAGCGATTCGTGTTCAATTAAAATTTAAATGAAATGCAAAACATATCGTTGCTTCAGACAAAATATATTTATTCAAAGCATTTATTGTAATTACTCCAGAAAACTGTACTATAAGCAAGCTATAAAACAACAACAACAATAACAGATCGCAACAAAACTGTTTAATTGAAAATCCTTAAGAGAACGTGCTAATGAGAATGATAAAGCAAATCTCTTTTGGTGTAAAAATTGTAAATATCTTTTGAGCTCACACACATTTTTAGTTTAAAGAAAAAAAACGAATAATTTTTCCCTTCTATGCACAAGAAAATCAAAATGCACATGCACATCATTAACAAACAAAAAAATTGTGATAATTTTTGCGAATAAACCTAGCATTTATTCTCTATAAAAATTTAAGATTTTTTATTAAAGAGTTACTAAACCATTTTAGTGATTAGTGCTAAAGAAATAGAACCACAACAACACAACGAAGCATTTTTCATTTTAAATGCATTTAAACATTAATTTTAATATACGTTTTGGGATATATATACAATCAGATCAGAGGAGTTCCACTGGTAAATCGGTGCATCATTAAATCGCTCAATTCAGTGGAGTTTGTTGAAAACGCTTGGGATATTTTTTTTGGAAAATTTTACAAAGGATTTAGAGAATCATATCGATAGAGAATCATTCACGACAAATTAAGTAAGTTTTTTATATATAATACATATTTTTATTAAATGTTAGACAATTGCTTAAATGCATCTAAAATTTATTAGATCTTATTTGGTGTGACTTACCAACAAAACCGTAGGGCCTATAATACCATAGTAATATATAGTAATACTATAAATATTTTGTCAAATAATTAATAAAAAGTCATGCATTAAGAATGTTTCAATATCCATTTTAGTATCAAATTTATATTTGTGGCTTAAAACATTTCTCAGACTTCTCTAATGTTTTCTTAACATATACTTATCGTGTTTTGGATTAATCTATACTTCATTATTATTAGTTTATCAATTTTCCGAATTATTTTTTATTATGCATTAGAAGAATAAACTTGTTTAAACGAATAAACGATTATAATAAACATAAATTAAATGTTCGAAATCTCGTTGTGTCTTAAAATAAAAAATATAAATCCATCAATAACTTTTTAAATTAAAATCTAATTATAAATTATATATTAATTTTAAAATATAAAATTTTTGTTTCTACTGAAGTTATTGACGTCGGCTATATCTGATATTTAAAAATTCAAAACAAAGTTTCATTCCAAAAACATTCCAAATCCATTCCAAAACTGATAAAATTCGACGGCAGTAATAAAATTAAGGCGCAGACAGTGAACATATTCCCAAGTTTATAACCAACAGTATGCTTTTTAATTGTGACAAAATTAATTTATTTACAAGGAATAAATAATGTGCTAAAAACATATATTTTACAATATAATACACTTCCTTTGAAAGCTTTTAATATGGTTTTCCGACACTCTTTTTGGTTTGATTAGATTTAATTTTTCTACGGGTGTAAAAGAAAAGACCCGACATAGCAAATCAGCGGTGATGAAAAACATTCTGGAATCCATAATTTTTAATTATTCAACAAATGTAAAAATGTGCTTAATTTTAAAATTCTAAAATATAAAAAATTTTTATTAATGTTGACCCTTTTTTGAGTATTTGATACAACCACCATTAATCATTTTTTTACAGCGAATGAATAAAAATTGTCTTAGGAATGTTTAAATTGCAAAGAATAGCATTTCCTTTCGAATTAATTATGTTTACATAAAAACACTTAACTTATTTATACGTTATGATAAAATTTTATTTGAAATAAAGGAAAAATTTTACAACAGGAAATTGTAATAAAATGTAAAAATATTATCAAAATTATAGCAAGAGTTTTGATGTTCGTCTTTGTTCTTAATTTGGTTTTTTTAGAATACACTTTTCAATATCTGTCTGTGTGAAACTTTTCGTCATATATTTTCATGTCACATTCTTGTTTTGTTTCATTTTTTGAATTTTTTAATGAAGAAAATAATTTTTTTCCTTTTTTAATTTGACATTTACGATATACCCTTCTGCTGCACGCAGCTGTGTTTTTACTGCGTGTATTCCCTCGTGAAACGTTCGTTATATTTCTTCAACATGAATGACAATCACATGAGCCGTCCGTCTGTGTTGGATGCTGCCGTTGCGGTGGTTTTCTTTGTTTTTCCTCTTATCCAACGGAGTCACTTTTAATTAATTAGCACTCAATCTTAAAAAATTACTAAACTAAAGCTACAATACTTTATACGATGTTTTCTCAATCAGAAGAATAAAAAGAAAAAGACCCAAGAGTTAGATGAATACTATTTTACAGCCTTTGCTTCAACTTGTTTTAGTATTCAGTTGTGCAGCTTTCGGTTAAATGATTTTTGTAGTGTTTTTACGATTTTTTTACTTTTTTGCGTTCTTTTTGTGTTTTATTAACACTTCATACATCGTCTGAAATGCAAATGCATCTTGAGGATCTTTGTTTTTTGAATGCTGTTGGTGCTTTTCGTATCGGTGCTTTAATGCCAATGGATGTATGTTTTTTCGTAGGATGTTTTGTTCTTGCTGCAAACGGTTTATTGCAGTAATTTCATTTACTTTGCCTGCGGTATCTGCCAATTTAAATTTTTCTTTTGTTTGAAAATCCTTTCATATTTCTTAGTATTCTATACTACTATTCGTTTATTGAAATTAAATTGCCGCTTCATGTTGTTGTTGTTTTTGTTGTTGTTTTACACATTAAGACATATTTTATATCCTTTCAAAGCGCCAATGGCGCCAATTATTGGAATTTGTGCAATTTTGAATATTTATTATATGGTAAATCATCTTTATTAAAACCGATTCGACACAAAAGCTATAAGGAAAAATTTGAATTTTTTAGAATACTTTTATTATTTTTAAATTTCGTTTTCTTATTTTATTTTAGCAAATTTAACGAATTGTTTTGGATAGAAGCTACAAATTTCAAACAAAATTTAATAATTTCCACAACTTGCTTTTACAAATTTAAACTATAGACATTTTCAGATAGATTTGCCATCTGGTGAATACTTTGTTATTACGGCGTTCAGGTAGATTCATTTCTATTCATTTGACTTTTTGAGTCTTGGATGCCAAAAATAATATTTTAACAAATTGTTTTAAGAGATGGAATCATAACTCTAATATCTTTGTTATCTTACTAACGTGACGAAATTGCGAAACAACAATGATTGATAGTCTAAATGTGGTCAATTCTCTCGATGTATCGACACTGCAAGTGGAAACGTCTTTACAACAAATATGTGTTAAAGTCAGAGGGTTTTAAGTCCGAGAATTTGAGATCGAGAAGTAAGAGCTGTGCGGTTTAAAATCATTACTCGACATCATTAATCGACAACGCAAAATAATTTTGTATCAGAGTTATTCATGTCGTTGGCTTCCGGCTTCGGGATGGATTAAAACAGTCTACTAAAAAAATCTCGATAATGCTTTCTTCAGAGATTACACAGATTTTTTGTTCACAGATTATTCGGTTAAAGATATTTGTTCACAGATTATTCGGTTAAAGATATCATTTTGATTGTTTTGGATTTTACAACTTTTAGACTTAGATTTTACAAGTTTTTCCAAAAAAACTAAATGAAACCTATAAAAATAATATAAAGGTGAATTTGTGTGCTGTTTTATTTCTTTAAGCTTTCAACGTTCTTGTTCTTTTTTTTTAATGAAATAAAGCCTCGAAAACAGGTTTTAGAACTGACGGTTTCAAATGATCGTTTTGATCGCACAAATTTTTTTATTTGGTCTTTATTTTGTAATCATTCTCTAGCACGTGGTTAACATCATTAGTTCCGATTAAAGCTTGTTCACGTTTTTCAAAGATCATTTTTTTAAAAACTAGTTTAAAGAAAGCTTCGCCTATGAATGGAGTCAATTAAATTTAACTCAACACAATGAATCAAGTTTTTACTAATTCTTAAGCTTATTAATTTTTCTATTAGTGATTTTTTCAAATTAGCGAATTCGTGTTTAAAGAATGAATAAAAGGAATGAATTCTAAAAATAATACCGAAAGCTCATTTCGATTAACTTTGTACACATAAAAATTTACATTTTCATGTTTTTAAATTATTAATCTTTTAGCTTTACTTATTTACTTTAATTATTAATCTTTTATGCAGTTCATTAAAAGATTTACTTCATCAACAATTTAATTACTTCATTTCGATCCAGTTCGAATTGAATTCTTAATTAGAGTAAAATCTTGTTAAACTTCTAGAGAATTTTTAATTTTTAATTACTTCTTTTTAGAAAATAATTATTGAAAAGTATCACTACAATAAAATGATGGAAGGAGTAGGATTTTAGTTCAGATTGTCTTTATGCAGATCGTGTAATTATATCGTCAGAAGGTCGTTAAGTCATGAGTCCTCGTAAAATTATCATTGTTGGATTAAAGAATTTTCTCTACTAATGTGAGATTAGTAGAGATTAGTAGATAATGTGTCCCTAGAGATTTTTAATGAAATTAATGAAACATTTTCTTCGCCACAGAAATATTTTTTTCGATAAAAACATTTTGAATAATACGATCAAGACAATTCCACGAATTTCAAAGGCACGTCTTCTATTAAATCTCATTCACATTCCACAATATTCCTTCCACCATATTCTGAAAGAATATCTTGTGTAGAAAATTAATTGAAGATTCTTGCTTATAGTTATTTTTCTTTTCAATCATTCTTATGTTATCCAGCTTTATTGTTTGCCTAATCCCGCATACCGAATCACCCTGTTTCCTGTAGTGAATTGCATCCAGAACGACGAAAAATTAAAATCAAGGAAGTGAGCTACTTTAAAGTGAATTATTTGACTTCTTGTATTGATTTGGTTTTTTTACGCCCTACCGATCTTCACATCATTTAATCAACACGACAATGATCTTGCTGCTCATCATCATCGATCAAAAAGAAATAAATTATACGATCATCATCGTCTTGATAGAATGAAAAAAAGGGAGGGGATCGTGAGTTGGCAACATTGATCAATGATGGCTTTTTTGTTAAGTAAAGTAGGAAAACATTTCCTTAAAATGTACATGGTGTTATTGTTTTGCTCGCTCATTTCCTTTGGTGAGTACGTATCCATTAAAAAGAAATTAAGAAAATTAAGAATATTCATTAAGAATATTCATAAACGAATATATTTGTAGACATATTGATATGCATGCAATATTCGTGATCCTCTCCCTCTTCTCATCGTCTTCTTCTTCTACGACCGCATCGTATAAACACGCTTGTAAATGTATGCATTCTCTGTTTTCAACTCTGTTCTTCATTACTTCTCAAAATTTAAGTGGCTCGTTGTATTTCCTTGCTCGGTTTCATGGTGCGTAACTAATGCCAGTGTTGCCCCTCTTTTGTGGCAGCAATTAAATGCATAGTAGTGCCCGCTAAATGTCATCGAGCTGGAACTGAGTGTTAATTAACTGGCAATGGACACCGATGGTAGCGTTTCGTATACGTCTGTCACTCCACCGTCCATCTTTTGAACTGACTTCCTCTGCTTTTGCTTTTATTTTCTTTGGACCTACTTTTGTCGTTCATTTGTTGATTTGATAAGATATAAAAAATTAAGTATGCTAATCAATGAAATACTTTAAGAAAATAACAGTTGAAGAAACAAAGAAGTATTGGGGAGAAAATGAATGCGAAGCAAAGAAAGAGAAGCATTTGAATACGAACATCTTATTGCATTGCAAAGGGTTAGGCGAGGGCATGAGGGCATGAGGGCAATTGAAAGTCTATGAGAATGAGGTAATATTAGAATGATTGCGGCTGAATTTGATTTTTAGAAAATTTATGTCGGCAAAAGCATTTGGAAATGAAATATTCTGTGAGAAATAACGCTTTTATGGAAGTGGTGTGAGTTCAAAAAATTGCTAGGAGTTGATAATAAATTTTTGATGAATATATAATTTTTAAATTCAGTTAGGTTTTAATGTATTTACTGAGGATCTTATTGTTGTAGATTTGCGACACACCAGAATTGCGTGACCCAATACAACACTGGCATGCCTCGGATTTTCTTCACTATGAGTTCTTTTAAAGTTATCCTTCATGTTCTTTTTAAATTTATTGAAGACATAAAACCAACATCGTATATAAATATGTATTAATTAATCAAAGGCTTTCTCTATTATTGATTACTTTCAACAGATTTATCGTAGTATAATTTTGTTCTTCCAAACCAAAGGCGGAAAACGAAATCTCTTTGGGACTTTTTTCGTATTCATGTCAAACTATCTGGTTCTCTCTGTCTTTTTATTACACACTAATTTTTGTCGGTTGATTGATTTTTACGACGCACAGCATGACATGCAAGAGGCTTTGTTTGGTGGCGTTAGCGCTAATGTCGATTTTAATGATGCCCGCAGCAGCATCAAGTGGTTGTGACCAAAGTCGAACGGAATAGTCCAAACGGGTACCCAAGTGAGCTTTTGAAAGAATACAATCAAACTGTTACTGCTAATTCAAAAGAAAGAGTAAGAGCTACCAAAAAAAGAGCCAGCTACGAAAAATTACCAGCTGCAAAAAATTAAAACACCAGGGGATGAATAATTGTTGAATCGGCGTGGAAGTGTGAAAAACACTTCTATAGTTCGGTTAGGAAAAAAAGGGTAAATAATTTTGTGACAATTTTTTTAACTTTATTTTATTTATCTAAAGCAACAAAAGTAGAAGGAAAAAAACAGAAAGAATTGAATAAAAGTAAAGCTGACTGTTATTAATTGAATTAAATTTGAATTTGCTGCCAAGCAACAAAACGACATTAAGCGGTTTGAATTATGAGATAATAAAAAACCAAAGCAACAACAGAAAACATAACAAAAATGTCACCAAAACTACTCCACGGACAAAATTATTTACTAATTAAAATTATATTGACCTCAAAAAAAGAAGAAAAAAATAACAACTGTGACGACAATGTCGAGAACAACGACATAAAACACCATGACCAAGAGAAGAAGAGGAAATCAATAAAAATGAAACGGTCATAATGCATTCTTCGTGAACGTAACTGTCGTAGAGTCGTGATAATTGCCTTTGTTGTTGTTGGTGTTTTTGTTGTTATCATTGTGGTTGTTTCAACGGTGTCGTGGCCAACGTAGTGTGCTCCTGATTCTTCAATTAAATTGATCAATTAACCGTTTGTCTGATTTCCAACGATTCAATGTTGGAACGCCACGATGTAATTCATTAAAATAACAATAACACTAATGATAAAAACAACAACAACGCGTACATGAACACGAAAAGCCTAAAACATAAAATATGACAACAAGTAGAAGAAGAAGAGGTTAGTGTGTTTTTAACAATTTTAAAAAATTCCAAAAAATCCGGAAGACAAAAATTGTTGACGAGAAAACTTTAAGTGAACAATCGGCTGGAGGTGTAAAATCACCAGAAAAAGCATTGTAATACAAAATTGTATTGGTGCAATTTTCAGGCGCTAAAAATACATGATTGGAAAAAATTATCAACAATTTTTTCTTGTTGAGTCACTAAAATAGAACTAATCCAACAAGAAAGTTTAGTTCGAAAATACTAAAAATAAATTATCTTTTCGATGAACGACAATCTCAATATTTTAAATATTATTTGTATTGATAAAGAAAGTGTTTGCCTCTAGATCCTTCAAAAAATTGCGTGCATGTACGGACGCGCACTGTGTTTTATCAGAGATGATGATCCATCAGACTATGCTGTCTGTGCATCAGTCGTTCAATTGTCGTGCCTATTTGCTGTCTCTCGCCATGCAATTTTGTCTGACTGGTGATGCCTATCCCAAATCAGTCAATTTCCGGACTTATCGATAGGGTGAGTCCATAACGATCTACAACACCATCTCACCACGCACTTCATAAACTTCATAATCAGCAACATAACAGTCGTCTGTCGTCCTCTACCTTCGTCAACGCAACACCACCCAAACGCGATTATCATCGCCACCATCGCCGTAATCGTGACTATCGGCGCATTGCATTAATGGAATGAACAGAATTTACCCTCGCACAGTATTACGCATTGTTGCTACCGCGGGCATGTCAAGTCACTCTCTGTGACATTGCCTGAACTGTCATTGTTGACATTTACACTTAAATGAATTAGTTTAGATTGTTATCAGCTGCGAAAGCAAGAAATCGTACATTTTTAATTTTATTATTTTTAGATGTTGCTTTCGGTTTCGCTTCAAGGGCACTTTTTTAGTTTTCTTCTTTATTTTTGCTTTTGGGTTGAATACATATCTCTCTTTAAGTTTACTATTTGGACAGCTGTCAAAATGACAGTTTTGCAAAATATTTGAGCAGTAGGATAGCATTGGCGGAAAGAGTTTGAGGAAATGAGGCAGGCAAAGGAAAAGCTATCAGAAAAATGTGCTTGGATGAAATACGAATCAAGTAAGGATGGTTTCAACAAAGTCCTTCCAAAAGAGAGATAGAAAAAAGAATGAAAGTGAGAGGAAACTATAGAGAAAGAGAAGGAATTGATGAGAGAAATTGGAAACCTTCAAAAATAGAAAACCTTATAGGGAAAAATAGGAAACTTTCTGAAAAGTTTGTTAAACAACTCTCTTCGTCCGAAGGTACTTTTTCATTTACTGAAAGTTCTTTTGGTTGTTTCGGTTTTTTACTAACTGCGATTATACAAGAATTTTGCTTTGTATAAAGTAATTAAAAAATCACGTTACGTCCGACAGAAAAAACTCAGGTAAATTGGAAAATGGAAACAAAGAAATAATCATACGTAAAAGAGAAGGAAGAATGCAGATTAGAGGGCAGAAACTGTAGCCATAGACTATACAGTGACGCCCATATGTAGAAATAATTGTTTGAAAATCGAAAACAAAAACGAATAGCTCGAAGAGTTGCTCGAAGAGAATTTGTTCAAGTAAGCGTAAAAAAACGGAAGCAATATGGAAAAGGGTTCATTTTCTAGGAGAAAGAATGTAGTTTAAAGCCACTAAAGGAGGGAGAGGTGGTATGATGGAAGGAGGTGTAAAAGAATGAGAAGGGAATGTGTTATATAATTTAATATTCCACGCTCTTGAAATATATTCTAAGGCAGTTAGGGGAGCGCTCTTGCTAAAAGAGTTGGAAGCCATTGAACGGTTGTGTGCCGTTCTACTCATATGGAAGAATAGTTTCGAAAACATCGAAAACAATAACAAATAGGAAAGGAGCAAATATGACGAAATAATATGTGATAGAAATTTATTGCGAAAATTGCAAGTAGAAGAGAGATATTAAGACTTACTACAAAATAAAAACACATAACAATCGATAGAATCAATGGTGAATATCAAGTAGAAGTAAAAGTATATAAGTGCTCTACAACACAAATCCTTAGCAACTGGCAACCGAACCTTCAATTTCTGATCATCATTATGATAATTCTGGACTCTATTGAAGTTATAATGAATAAATTCCATTCAAAATACTCAATTCCTACACCAGATATTCCTGTGCTGTTTACTGCTCGCGATACTGGAAATATCACAGTTGTATTACAGTTGTATAAATAATGCAGTTGTAGCATAAGTTTAAATTTGATTGATTGCAAGTGGTTTTGAAGATTTGGGCGAGTTATGTCACGAAAACAATTTGCCTTACACTGACCAGACCGTGTTTCGATTATATTACATACGATCGTATTCGTAATCAGTTGTAAACACTCCTGCAATACCGGTCAAAGTTAATCTAAAATTAGAGGCAAGTAGTTCGTTATGAGATTATAATTGAAAATTTAGGTAATTCTTGATAGAGAATTAAGATGGCGATATGAAAACGATTCAACTTTCCAACCTGGAGAATTGTGAGAGTGTTTAGAATTGTGAGTTTAGAATTGTGAGAGTGTTTTTGGTTGGTGGTATGGTGGGGCCAAAAAAGGGTTAATGAACCGAACAAATTTTATAGGGAAAAGTTTGTTAAAATGGTTTTGGTGAATACGGAATTTTCTTGTTGTTTTTATATCCTTCATCCTTCGAAGGTTATTTCAAAGAACAAAATATTTATTTTTTAATTATAGTTGGCAAGAGTGAAGCCTACTAACTTAAAACTCCTAAGGAAAATTTTGCGAGTTAACCCAAAATGATTCCCTAAACTCATGAAAGTTGAGATGGTTACTCCTTTTCATAGGCGTACTCGTAGGCATATCTTAATGAAATTTAAGTTAAACTCGGAGATTCAATAAACAACGAGCACTCCTGAAGACGCTGGCAGTGTTTTAACGAGGCAACGAGCGAACAGTGCACAAATAAAAATTATCCACCAATAAGGTAGACTTTTTTACGAACTAATTATTCCTTTCAATATTTTCACTTAATTTTTTGTACGAATATTTTATTGTCGATAATTTGTTTAGACATATTTTTTGGTTATTTACGACTTGTGGTTTTTGTTGTTATTGCTGTTGTTTTCCCTTGATTTTCTTCACAACAAACCTTTCGTGAATTTTTATAATTATTTTTGCGAAAAAGAAAAAATAATGAAGAAACAAATATGGAGCAATTTTCTCTTGTTGCCAGCCAAACCAGAAAAAACAACGACATCTTTTACAATTTTTTAGAAATTTTTTGTTGCATTTTTTTTTGTTTAACTCTGCTAAGCCATTTGAAGCATCATTAACCGTTATACAACTAAGCTGTGCGTTGCTTCTTCTTCCTTCCTTCCGTCCTTCTTTCTTATTTAACTATTTGCCAATTTTCCTAGTCGTCTTGTTCTTCCACTCTTTGTGCATTCTTGGTGTTTTTGTAGTAAAGAAACGAGCGGTGCCACCCAACCCCAACCGCTTCATTGAGGTTGTTGTTGTTTAACTGGGTTGTTGTTGTTGTTGTTGTTGTTTTTGGATTTTACATACAAGTGTAAGAAGAACAAAGTAAGAAGAACAAGTAGTAAAGTACGAACACGTCAGGCAGTAACACAACAAAGCAACAACAAATTCAACAAACTCTAAAGTGCGCAATTCTGCTAAAAAAAAAAGAAAAAGAAATGATGATGGGAAAAAAGTGGGACTCACTCACTTCCTGCAGACGGTGCCCAATAGCGCTGCAGACGGTGAAAGAGCGCTGCAAGCATTTTGCTTAGTTGTTCATTAAAAAGCTACAGAAGCAGCAGGAAAATAAGTAGATGATGATGAGGAAGAAAAATAAGAATAAAAAAAGAAATAGCAATCTATAAAAGCAACAATTATTCTGAAAAGCGCAACTTTAGCTCATAAACTCCTCATCCCGGTCTGAGGCAGGCTGATGCCAGAATCTGCTAAAAAGACTGTTCCTTATGAATGAAAATGGCCTCGGGAAAACGGAGAGGAGTGAAGGCAAATGTATGCAAAAGATTGAAACGAATAATAATTCCTTTAAGTTCTTTATAAAATTTTACATTATTAATACTAAAGAAAATGTAGATTTTGTATTTTTCTTCGAGAGAATTACGTTATCTTAAGAAATGTTCACACAATTGCGCTGAAAATATCAAAAACTATACGAGAATTTACGATGATTGTATTCTTGTATTTGTTATTTTTCATCTCTTTACAATACTTTTTTATTAAGCTAATAATGTTCTTGGATGTTATTCAAGTTTTCTTTTTAAGTTTTGGTTTTCATTCCAATACATTTTGATTTTATTTTATCAATTTATTTAAAATATTTCCCCTGTCAAGCACGTTTATGTTTACATAAGTTTATTTAGTCTTCTTCTTCTTCATACTTCCTCTATGTTTCCTTTGATATACTTTGAGAACGTTGCACCTGACGGTTTAGCAATTTCTCTTGATGTCGATAATTCTTTGCTTAATTGCTTATCTGTCGTCGTCGTTGTTATTGTCGTCATGCTTTTAGTCATTCTCCGTGTCGGTCTCATCCGGGTTTTCCTTGGTCTTCATGATTTTCATTGGTACTCAGCGGCATCTTTTGCGTTTGAGATCCAGCACGGTAACGACTAATAGCACTGCACCGGCAGCACCACCAGCAATATCATCAATACTGCCTATGCCTAAGTCTCAATCCTCTTCTCTCCATCACCGGCCTGACTCTTCATTCGTATCTCGATCCATATCCGTCGGACGTAAAGACAACGAACCGGCCAGGTTTTTGTAATTATGAATTACAGAAATTCACTAGATTTTACTTCCTTCATAAATTGTAAGCTTATGACGGAGAATATGCTATATTTTATGTCTATTCGGGCAAAGTGCTTCACTACGACCGAGCATTTATGGATGTAGTCAGCCTACTTGGTTCTCCTTTCCTTTCTAACTTCAGCGACTCGGCTCCACCGAACATTATCAATGCTTAACTCTCGATGTAGGTTAAATTAATAATGACACCCATGCAATCATATTTTTTTCGGTACCGCAGCGGCACCATCACCACTCACCACTTCTTCATAACGAAGACACGCACTTGCAGCATTTGCTGGCGGCAGGCATTGGTTTGCTGCATTTTGCCGCCTCAATGGAACTCAAGTGACGCGCGTGGACGCATTTGCGGAATCTTGCTTGTCGTAAACTTTGGCGCAGCCTTTCTTATTCTTTTGCTTTCATCTTATTGCATTTCTTAGCCTCTTACGACCCACTGCAGATTGAATGAAGGCTATGTGTTGTTCCTTGTGCAAGTGTACAAAGCGCTTAAATATGTTGCCGCCACTTGCCGTCAGCAATGTTTTTTCCTACGGCGCGTTCGCAATAGTCCCGGACGCCTCGTTCGGAACGTTTACGCAGAAGATCAGCGAGTCGATTTGCCGATTGGCGGTGCAATATTTTTTTTAGAAATTCAATATATGTATGCCATCACATCGAGGAATTTAGCCTAACGATGAGCTTGGTCTCTGTTGAACGAAGGCTAGCAGACTTTTTCTGATCAACTTTGTAGTCTTCGATTTTTTCTGCTTTCATTATATTTGGATAAGAATTTATCATCACTTTTGACCAATGGAAAAATGACAGTAAATTTTCTATTTGTATTTTTTTTGTATATTTTTCAATATTATTTTCAGGATTAGGAGAATCTACTTATACGAATATCGCGCGGTCAAAGTATTAAATTATTACCTAGATTATTTTTCTAGTAAAATCAGAAAAAATCTCAAGAAAATTTGGCAATAATTGTAAATGAAAATTTTAACTTTTTATAGAATATTTTGATACTAATTTTAAGGAAATATTTTAACTATTAATCACTTTTAACAATATCATTTGGTAACTGAGTCTATTTAATATTTTCTTTTTAGGTTTTCCAAGCGGAAAAATGCTTTTATCACTCCATGGTGACTATGAAATGTGAATGGTTTAAATAAAACTTTAGAGAAGAAGAAACAAAAAGAATTTCGAGAAACGGCTTCCAAAGAAAGCGGTTAAAGAGAAAGGAGGAGACAAGTTCAAATATAACACCCATTTTCAAGATGCCAAGACTTCGCAAGGCGATTGAATTCATATCTTCAGCATCATCATCTACACCTGCGTCGAGATCCTCATTAGCGACTAGCAGATCCGTGGTATCATCGTCGTCTACAACCACACCATCACCTACACCATCTTCAGCTGCTTCAATATCTTCAATTAAAACTTCAGTTCTATCGAAAACCACATCCTCATCTCCAAACACATTTTCAACTCTACCCGCAACGACATCCTCGTCAAGATCCTCTTCTACATGTCCCGCCCTCAAATCGGTGCCCTCAGTCACAACGATGTCGACGTCTTCAGCAAGAAGATCGACATTTACATTAACGCGTCCTGCGATCCTCGGATTCTCCCCACAGTGCCTTTCATCCTATCTCTTTACTCTACTGATCTTCTCGACCCTGCTTCGGACGCAAGTTTGCGTTGCCTTCGATATTGGTGAGTAATTATTATAAGAAAATCAAGATCTAAAACCTACTTTTTTCTTACAAATATTCGAAAGTTTATTTTTAATCAATCAGATATATCTACCAATTAGAAACTTTTGCAGTTGAGGGTCCTCAAAGAGAAGACAATATTACGCCTCGATTTCATTCGTAGTGTTAGTTACCCATTTTGTGATAACAATCGCTTCATTATAGGTTTCATTTGAACGTTATCGAACCGACCCACGAAGTTGTTTTTCCTAGTATTTCCTTTTTCAATTTCTTTCTGATATAATTAACTTTTTTATTAGAATGGTATTCTTTATTTTATTTAACCCACCAGCAGCGGAATTCTCTTTCGGAATTTTAGTCTTTTTTAAGGACTTTTTTATTTTTCCTAAATATCAAATTAACAAATATCTTGCCACTTTTTTTAAAAAAATTTGACTGCGATCCATTTAAAGACACTCAGCGCATAAGCGTGATGTACTTCGGATACAAAAGTGAGTGTGTAATATAACGTTTTTCCAAGGGGTAACAGGAAAACTAACTCCTTTTGATTTGAGTTCTCAAACCATCCATAAATAAAATATATAAAACAAACTTTTCAAGGCTTTAAAACATGGAAAAAAGACTCTATTTATTTTAAACTCCACAATTGATATGTAACATATTTATAAAAAAGGCTTGTAAAATTTATATCATCAAACTTTTTTTCAAAGAAACTTAACAAATTCATGAAAATTTCGACTTTAGGGTCTTACAGATCCGGCACTAATAAAAATATCGGGACATGATTCTCTCTGTCGATTGAAAAGAATGCATCGAAAAATTAATTTCTGTTCAAAAGTTATTGATATTTAGACGATGGGTGGTAATGATGGATGGACCATTTGTAGAACACTATCCGGTGGTAGAGAATGAGATACATCGTATTTAGAATGAATTTGTTCTTTTTTCTGTAATTTGGAGAAAATTTCTAAATGCAATGTTATTTAAAAATAATTTCCAGGAAATAATTTTCAGCATGAATTTCAAAATTCTCATAAACACAATATACATTCATGTCCTTTTGCTTACGCTCACAATCCCTTTTATTACATTGGAAGCGCTTTTAGTGAAAAAGACCGAATATGAAATATATTTTTATACTTTTAATTAGTTTTTGTGGCACGAAAACGTTCCTACCCTCAAGTAATCTGTCGAGGAATACAAAATAATTAAATCACAACAACAAAACTGTTATATATGAATTTAATCAATATATTTCGTTTTTTTGACGTGAGAGCAAACATGCTAGGATTTAACAAAAGTGTCATGAATAACGGATAAACCCTGTGCGTGTCGTGCCAAAAGTTCTTGCATACATCATGGTTTCATAATGTTGTACAAATTCTATTTAAAATATTAAACAAATGTTTGATATTAAAAGCAGAAAATAATGAGGCGCAGAAGAGTAATCTATACCCTATAGAAATACATAGAGCAAGATATAAGGTCGTACGATGGGGGCCAATGTTTACTAATGTGACAGAGGAAATAAATAACTTAACGATGATAAAAATAAAAGCAAAACATGCGCCATCTACACGCTACAAACCATAAAAAATAATAAACAATAATAAATAAATAATAAACAAAAACAAATTCGCATGTGCTCCATTTACTGAACCGTGTCCATTAAACCCTGCTGGAAATATATTGTCGAATGACCCGGTGCTAGATTGAACACATACGTCCATACATGTGTGCATCCCGTGGCACTAAAGAGATATTGATGACAAATCTAAGGATGCTCTAAACCGAAAATGTAAAAAACCCTTTTTAATCAAAATAATCACTCAATGAAATGTAAATGAAATGAAAAATCAAATCAAATTAAGTACAGAAATCTGTGAATTTTTTTACTCTCAATTATGAATATTTTTGTATTAGTACGAAATCTTAGTGACCGCCTTGTCTTTTGTCATTATTGCCGTCAGGATCGTTGATAGTTATGAAATTATAAAGTGTAGTGTGGGGTAAAACAATGAATACAAAATTCATTGGTCCCTCAGTATTATTGTCGATACAATTTATCATATCGTATTTTTCCTACAGGGGTACTTTCGTTTTTGTTATCCTTTGCATGCGATCTTTTACGGCCTTACGCCTGTTTTTGTTGTTGTCGGTCTTATTAATTTTTGCCCAACATCACACGACACGCCAAAGATCACTCGAAAGTGACAGCCATACTAGCGGGAATAACAGCAGCATCAACGGCAGCATCAGCAGTTTTAACATCGTCGACATGCTCAGTTTGAGCCTCTGCAATCCAATCCATTTCCATTCCATTGCCAGTCAAGTCATGTCAAGTCAGTCAAGTCGCATCAGATCAAGTCGGAGCAAGGCAATGCAAGTAGTAAAAAAGGCCACGGACAAATCTTGAAACGCTTCAGTTGTTTTATTCCTCAACAAAATGTGGCGGGCGGGGGTGTAGGCGGGTGGATTTCTGAGGAATAGAAACAACATTTTAGGCCGCTCCGTTTGTTCTGGCATTGATTCTTCACTCTTATTGGTATTTATTGCGATTATTGTATTTGTTATTACTGTTGGCGTAAATGATGCTTTATATTTCGCTTCTTGAAATTGTGACCGCCGGTGACATTTATCGTCAATCATAAATTGATTTGTAAATTATTATGGAAGTGTAGGAAAATACATATTCCTAATGTTATTCCCTTAGGCGTTGGATATATTCTTATTCCAAGTAAAAATATTTGCATGTCGTTTGAATCGGTTGAAATATTTTCCACTCTTTATGAATTTTATCATCATCACAAAACCTTGTAATTGTATTAATTATTCTTCTATTTAGTCAACTGAATGACATAGATTTCCTTAATTTAATATTTTCCTTAATTTAATATTTTATTTCAGCTACTTGTAACCTTCCGCTTGGCATGGAATCTGGGGCTATCACAGATGCTCAAATTACAGCAAGTTCAGCGCATGATACCGGTTTTGTAGGGCCACAACATGCGAGGTAAATAAATTTCATTATTATGCATAAATTATTGGAAATGAAGACTTTTCACAAAATTCGAAGATATTCTTTAAACGAAATTTATAATTAATAATTCAATAAGAGGTGTTAATTAATTAGGGTACCATATTTTGATTTTATGGTTAAAATTTTTACGTCGACTGTTCGGGAACGCAATATTATTATGTTGAAAGGCAAGTCCTGTTAAAAAACAAAATGAATTTTTTTTCTGTATTCCAAACGAAACATCTTTAATTTGCGTCGTTGTTATTGTTCTTGTTCTTGTCAAATAATCTTGTTATAAATCATCGCAAATTCAAACAGTTTTAATTTTTTATTACTAACTTTGATTTGCTTATCGACATTTTCGCTTTTAGAAATTGAAAAGAAATGTATTTTAACAGACGGGCATAAGTAAAGATATTTCTATGAGCAATATTGGTAATTTTTAAATAAGAGATTATTAATATGACAAGGTCCTTGCTTATTAGCACTTTTAAATGGACTAATATTATATATCTCTTTACTTATTTAAAGAAAAAGTAACATCGCAACCATTAAACGATTTAGTTCTTAAATCCTTTGATATAAATGGATTTATCTTCTGATGTTTTATCTTCTAAATGTTTAATCTTCTGACGTAACATAAAAAATCGCAAAGTATCTCGGGGAACAAAACTTACAAGCATATGAAAATTGTTTATGATCTTATTGTGACATCTAAGGACAAAGAAGTGAAACGTGACCTCGTTTGAGTATCGCGATAATTATAATAAAAATAATAATAATTTAAAAAAATAAGTTGAATTTACCCGTACTAATATTTCTATAAAATGTTTTTTAAAATGTTGTTTTCGTTGCTGACACGATTATCTGGGATTGCTTAATGGCTTAAAGGATTTCGAAAATTTCTAAAAATGGTCATCAAACCTCGAACATATTCGTAAATGGAAAAAGCCAGAGGAATCGGGTTTGATTCGTTCGCAAGAATTTGCTATGTTCTTGAGAAAAAAGAAAAAATTATTTCTTTCATTTTGAACTCGCAAATTTCTCGATTTTTTTTTGTCTGCAAAGCAGTTTCAAGCATACTTACTGAAAATTTTTCACGTAAAATCTGGCGCAAAAGAGAAAGAAAAATACCTCCGGAAAATTGATGAAAGCCATCAAAGATAACCAGTTTGTCTCTAAACGAAAGCGTATGTACGTCAATTATATTAATATAATTTACGTCAGTAAGGGTTATAACTGACTGGATATTATTATTGCTCGCGTCAATATTACGTCAATCGAAAAATTACATTGCATTAGGATGCTTCCACTTCTAAACCGCAATTAAATCATCAGTTATCGTTTCTTCTTCCATGAAGAACTCTTCTATCCATTAATATTTTTCTAAATTCGATTTAAATATTATTTTATTGCTAGAATTAAATAATACAATATCTGGACCAATAAAATTACTTGCTACCAGAGAAATACACGTCGGGCATAACCACATCGGAAGCAATAACAAAACATGGCCAGAACCGCACTGCATTAGCCGCTCTAATCAAGTATACCGAAATATTGTTCATTAATCGTGAAGTTTACTTGATTTCAGCGCCGTTAACTAAATGCGAACCAGTTACGTGTCGAATATACGCCGGCTGATTGAAATGAGTCGCGGTTACCATTAAGCTAATAGCTGTAATTCGATGTTCGCTTCCAAGATGAACTTGCCCAAATCATCCCCTTCTTCTCCGTTTTAATCTCACCCCCCCCCCCCCGTTTTTAGTTACGCAAACCACATTATCGTTAGTCTTAAGTAAAACCCAAGCATTTTTTTCGTAATAAAGAACTTGTTACTGATTGAGATAGTGTGTATAGTGCGTTATATGTATGAATATATTTCTCTCGGTTATATTTCTTGAGTAGCTCGTAGTAATTAAATACCATTTCGCGGTATCTGCGGCTTTTCAAGACTTTGCCTCTTCGAAAAATTCGCCCATTAAATGGAAACATCAGATAGGATTCTGGTGAATAGACGTAACGCGATGGCTACGGTTTTAAGTAGATGCTTTTTTATTACTATAGTTGTTGTATGGTTTGTTGTTGCCTTTTGAATTTATTTCATTTAGTGTTTTTTTCATTTTGAGCCATTGGATTTAATGATTATTACTGAATTCAATAAAAATATTTAACGTTTTTTACGATAATAGACAGAAATGCAAAAGTGATTACGTTCCCTGAAGTTTGCTTCTGTTATTACTTCTACTCTCCTCTACTCTCCTACATTCAGTTTCTAAATGCCCAAGATCAATTTGACGGCCTGTCCAATCTTCAATTTCTGCTTCATCTTCTACGTGATCGTCAGTATTTTCTGTTTACCCTTACCCTTCTGAAATATGCGATATCTTTTTAAATATTTTTGTTTAATTATGTTCAGTCATAACCTGATTTGCTTTCATACAAATTCCATAAAATTGACAATAATGATGATGATAATCGTAGCTCGTAATCAGTAGGTTCATACGTTTTTATTGGTCTACAGTTTTATTTTGATGCTTGTCATTGAGAAGGCACGCATGTACGTAAACGAACAGTAAAACGTATTCCTTTAGATTTAACGAAGATAATTTCAATGTATTTAAATCCTGGTTGGAATTTTGCAATAAACACCAGCATTTTATCTGATAACGAACTCTTTAAAATCATATGAAACCTATAAGTAGTAGCCACGTCTTATAATTTGACTACTTTATCAATTCTTATGATTACTAAATTTTTTTTATCGGATTAATGAAGAATTGAAGCCGATTAGGATTATAGAGACGCTTAATGTTGTAAAGATAAGTTAGGATGAAATTAATTAGAAAGAACAAGGGTGCTAATCTCCGGTACGTGTTTATAATCTCTTAAAGTAAGACATTTTCTTGGATTAATTTGTAGAAAATGGATTACTAACACGTTATAACACATTTGTGATAAGAATAATGCTAACGAATTATATCATCGGGCTTACAATATTATAAATTTAAGAACAAGTATGATCACTTGTTTTCGATAACATTCCTTTCCAAAGCTATTACACATTCCGTAATGTTATAAATTCTAAACACACGTGTGGGTTGTACCATATTGTTTTGTACCATATAGTTCAGGCCATTAAACTATTCTGAATATTAGCAAATATTTCGTTTTTTACAGACTTTTATAGTTATGGCATATTTTATT
This sequence comes from Physocephala rufipes, assembly GCA_963966595.1. Taxonomy (NCBI): domain Eukaryota; kingdom Metazoa; phylum Arthropoda; class Insecta; order Diptera; family Conopidae; genus Physocephala; species Physocephala rufipes. The sequence goes on along the minus strand of OZ016502.1, from coordinate 43,284,844 downwards.
TATTTTTTACACACTTTTTTGTTGCGTGCCAAATGTCCTTTACTATGAAACCACCGATTTATGTTGCTAAAATTGAAAGTATTACGTCTTGAGCTTTGTTGTTTTTTGCAGATCTTGTTAATGTTACAAATCCTGTTAATATTAAAACCTCTGCTACCGAATAAAGTTGAAATAGTAAAAGTGTTTGTGGTAATTAATTATGTTTTAGTAGACGCTGCTAACTGTTCTAATAGTTTTTTGCTATGTTAATTACTCTGTAACTGAAATGACGTTCTCTTAGGGCTATAAAGTTTTTTACTACTCTCTTAAACCTTATCACTACTGGTGTCATAAATTCTGCTAACTGTAAAGTATTCTTTTAATATTGGAAACTTTGTCAGTATTATAAAATTGTTATTATTATACTGTTACAGATCCTGTGAATATAAATACAAATTCCGCTAGAGGTTTAACTCTGCAGTCTATTGCTTTTAACTGAGAACTTTACAGTGTTTATTAAATTCGTTTTGTTATGGCGTTTGTGATTTAAAATCTCTTTTTTATGAATATTACTTAAGGATTCAATTTTAATATAATTATTTGATACCAGTTTGTTATCAGTTTGGCTTTGCTTTTAAGCTATTTTCGCTATTAAATTCAGTTATAAAATAACAATAAGACGTACCTAAATTAATTATTTAATCGTTTTGTTGTTAATGTGAATTCTACTAAAACTATTTTATGACTTAATGATAAATGGTCTTAAACTTGTTTACGTTGTTAGTGAATTTCTTCTAATTGAAACTTGTCACTTTTAAAATTTTTTGCTTGGAAATTATATTAGACTTTAAGAATATTTTCTTGCGTATATCAGTACATTAATTTTACTCATAAAGTCTGTTAATCAAATCTGTTAATTAAGGTCTGTGTATTAAAAGCTTTGCCACTTAGCTTAACTAATTGTTAGTTATTGTTATTACGCAAAAAAGTATTACGCAAAAGATCGTTTCAACTAGGTTGTAAAATAATCAACTGAATCTTTTGTGTTGATTGACAGAAGGTATTTTCTTTCATTTGAAACGTTCGTACAGAAATACATTTGCCGCGGTACATATCGTCTAAATCGTCTTGATTCCAGCCTTCGAGGCTCATTTATTGGTCTACAGACGAAGTAACATGCCAATCAGTGATGGAGAGGCTGAACCTTCTCATCCTCTTCATTCCGATTAGCTTGTGTCAGGATTAAGCGTATTACGTTAAGTAAATCAACTCGTTGGAATTTGCAGCACTCTGGATCGTTACTGCACAGCGAACAGTGAATAACGATCATCGAACAACGAGCACTTTACCGGAATTAATCCTTAATTATGTAGACAACGTCCAGCTGGGCTTAACGAATGCGACATTCTTTGTTTCGGTTGGAAGCTCTTGGTAGCACCACCAATACCAGAATCAACAGTCAAACTATTGCGCATAGTTGGAGCCAGCTTCACGAGATTACCACACGAAACAGCGTGTGGTGTCCCGTCGTTTAATGCCAATTATTTATTTATTTAGCTACGGGTTAAATCGTTTTTATTTTAGCTACGACGGATTTTTACTTTTACATTTAGCGATTCTTTCACATTGAGGTTTGTCGGCTTTTATTTGTTTGGCATGTTTAAGAGAACAAGAGAATAACAACGATTGCAATAACAATAACAACGATGACAACAACAACAAATAAAGATGTTCTTTAAAGAAGTCATGCCTCGACTACTGTGCCTCGCGTAAATGTTCCCGTTTATGGTCAATTGGCTTTTTTAAAAGTCAATATCAGTAACGTTGTCTCACTTTGTTTCGGTTAATTAAAAAACATTTTTCTGCTTCCTCCAATATGTCATTGGTTATGCCTTTCAGCAAGGCTATCACATACACTCGTACACACACACATACACACACGAACATCCATATAATCGCCCCAATAATAATGACAATTGTCTGCTTGTAGGCTGAAAACTGATAACAGCGGTGGTGCTTGGTGCCCCAAGCATATGGTTTCGAATGCGCTTAAGGATTATCTGCAGGTGGATTTACTGCAGGTTCATGTCATCACTGCTATCCGCACACAGGGTCGTTTCGGGAAGGGTCAAGGCCAAGAATATACCGAGGCCTATGTACTTGAGTATTGGCGACCGGGTTTTGCAAAATGGCAACGCTGGAAGAATACACAGGGGAAGGAGGTGAGTAAATTTACGTATGTTCATAATAAATTACATCTCTTCGACTAACGAATCGAAGGGGCGGAAAGGGGTTCAGCAGGAAAAAGCAAATTAAGAAAAAGCCATAAATTGTTTGCATTAATTGTTCGTTTTTAATTAAGAAGATGTTAACAATACTGCCCATAGGCCGCCCATCAATTTATGCGGTTAAACGAAATATTGAAAATTGAAAATATGAAATCTCTGAGATTTTCACAGAATTATTATAAATATTTAAACCATTTATTTTGGAGATGGAGTAGTAGTTTTTTTCGTAAGGAAATAAATACAAGAGACAATTAATAAATGAGTATATATATATATATATATATATATATATATATATATATATATATATATATATATATATATATATATATATATATATATATATATATATATATATATATATATATATATATATATATATATATATATATATATATATATATATATATATATATATATATATATATATATATATATATATATATATATATATATATATATATATATATATATATATATATATATATATATATATATATATATATATATATATATATATATATATATATATATATATATATATATATATATATATATATATATATATATATATATATATATATATATATATATATATATATATATATATATATATATATATATATATATATATATATATATATATATATATATATATATATATATATATATATATATATATATATATATATATATATATATATATATATATATATATATATATATATATATATATATATATATATATATATATATATATATATATATATATATATATATATATATATATATATATATATATATATATATATATATATATATATATATATGAAATGAAGGCTTTGATGGCAATTCTTCCCATCCCATAACATTTTTCTTCTTCAATCAATTCAATCTGTTTGGTTAAATGTAAAGAATTTCTCTTATTTTTCTTCCATTTCTTTGTTTTATTTCATTTGTGTGTAGATACTGGCGGGAAATATTAACACGTACAGCGAAGTGGAAAATACATTGCAGCCGATAATATTTGCATCGAAAATACGCATCTATCCATACGGTCAATATGATCGGACAGTCTGTCTACGCGCTGAGATTGTCGGCTGTCGTTGGGAAGGTAAGTTCAAAATATAAGAAAAAAAGAAAGCAATGAGTGACAGTATAAAAAACAGATAGAGACGATAGAAGAACAAAGCTAGAAAAGTGGTTTACGAGAGACGGAATAGACGGAAACATAATTAATTTCTTTCAGAAAATGTAGTGTATTGATTCAGCGTAAAAATAGAATTTTGATAATTAACACTAGATTTACCATACCAGTCAAAATGACTGGTTTTACCTTTTATTTCATAAATATTTACTATGTATATTTATTTTTTTTTCGAAACTATTATGACTTTTATAACAACAAATAAATACAAATAATTTGATAAGTTAATTTGATTTTGTGTTCATAACAAAAATTTTTTTTTGTTTTTGGTACTTATACCGAAACCAGTCATTTTGACCTGGTACACGTTTTTGTAGTTCTATGTGCAAATGCTTTATATTCTTCACTTTTAGGAAATTCCCTTGTTTGGAAAATGGCGTGTAAAGAAAAATGTTTGCACATCCCTGGTAAAATAGTATTGTATAACAGCATATTTTTCAAATTTCATATTTTTCGGGGATCTCCCTATTTATTTTTTTTATCAAGAATTTCGTAGGAAACTGTTATAAACCATTATTTATTCATTGAGTTCTGTTCTGTTCAGTAAGAAATAATTTTATTACTTTTGCTACATACAAATTGCTCATAATGAAAAAACGAAAAATTTTGAAATTGGAAGAAATACAAGATATACTTTCGGATCTATCAGACGTTGATGGTGGTGATAGCGAATATGAGTTTTTGGGATGCGACAGTGATACGGATGATGATGGTAATCAAAGTGTTCATATTGAAAGCAGTGATAACGAGGAATTTGATGAAAATGTTGGAGGCGAATCGAGTGACGAAGAAGATAACATAAGACAACAGCATAATACGCAAAAACGAAGATGTATGCGGCTTTCCTCGAGTTCTGAAGAGGAAAACACACAAAATATGCAAATTGAAGTTTCTGCTGATGGAACAATTTGGAAAAAAATACAAGAAGGGGGTGCCGTTGGAAGGTTACCAAGTCATTGCATTTTCAAAGATTTACCTGGGCCTACAGCACATGCTAGAAGAAATATTATGGAAGAAGAGATAAGCAGTGCCTTCTTACTATTGATTGATCATCATATATTAGAACATATTAGAAATTGCACTGAAATAGAAGCCTCTCGAGTTTTAGGTAAGAAGTGGACCCTTTCGCAGGAAAAACTGAAGGCTTTTATTGGAATATTGTATGGCCGTGGTGCATACGAAGCAAAAGGTTTGAAATTATCATATTTATGGAACAAAAAGTGGGGTCCTGATTTTTTTTCCGAAAATATGAGCAGGAATGACTTTACGGAAATTTTACGTTTTATTCGCTTTGATAAAAGAAATGAGAGGAGTCAGCGCTTGCAAACGGATAAATTTGCGCTGGTATCAACTGTTTGGGATAAATTTATCGAGAATAGTCAAAACGCTTTCAAACCAGGAGCATTTATCACAGTAGATGAGCAACTGTTTCCAACGAAGGCTAGATGTCGATTTACCCAGTATATGCCAAACAAACCAGACAAATTTGGGATAAAATTCTGGCTGGCTTCTGATGTTGAAACGAAGTATGTTATAAATGGCTTTCCCTATTTAGGAAAAGACGAAAAACGAAATTCGTCAACTCCTCTCAGTGAATTTGTTGTAACAAGACTACTAGAACCTTATATCATGAAAGGAAGGTGTGTGACAACCGACAATTTTTTTACCAGCCTCCCCTTGGCTTCAAAATTATTAGCTAAAAATACTGCATTGGTTGGTACAGTACGTTGCAACAAACGGGAGCTTCCAAAAATTTGCAAAGAAAAAAAAGATGGTATGGAACGTTTTTCAACGCATCTATATGAAACAAATGAATGCACACTTACTGTTTATAAGAGTAAGCCTAACAAAAAGGTTGTTTTATTGAGTACTAAACACAAAGGCGTCAAAATTGATACCAGTTCCAAGAAACTACCTGAAACTATATCTTTTTACAATAAAACCAAATTCGGTGTTGATGTAACTGATCAAATGGCAAGAAAGTATAGTGTGAAATCAGGATCCAGAAGGTGGCCACTTCAAGTATTTTTCAATATTTTAGATTTGGCCGGCATCAATTCCTGGATTTTGTATAGAAGTATAACAGGAAAGAATATTTCTAGGAAAGACTTTTTGTTTCGATTAGCTGAAGAGCTCACATCTGAATATAAGTCATCAAGCCAAGGGAGGGCAAGTGAAATTCTCCGTCCAGCAACCCAGAATCCCCGGCCAGTACGTAAATGGTGCCAAATAGGACTTTGTAATAACAACAAGACAACTACAAATTGTGACATCTGTAAGAAATATGTGTGCGGAAAATGCGTGGAAAAAAAAGTTAGTATTTGTAAAGCATGTAAACATGATCATTCTGAATAAAACTGGAATATAATTGATGAGTTTTTATATTTTTATTTTTTATGGGGGTACGAACTTATGCCTCAAACTGAAACGGAAGTTATGCCCCAATTTTTTTTTGACATTACTTATTTGCCCTGTGACATAAATTGATTTTTGGGATATAATTTCATATTTTTTTGGGCATATTTCATAAATAACCGAGATATTAAATCCCTAAATTTTTAATTTCAATGTTATCAATGCGGGGGGCCTTGCCCCTCACACCCCCGCTTATTGGAAAAACAACCCTTGCTTCGCCTTAGAACCAATTTTTATATATCTCAGCAATTCTCTCAAACGATAAAGCATTATAATATAAATGAATAGAACTTGTCATATACAGTCAAATTGACTGGTTTTGGTATAAATAGGTATGTAAATTTGTTGGTATATCTAGTGTTAAAATACTCCATTTATTTTTTCTTTAATTAATATTCCCGTAAATTTAAAATTCTCTAAGGACTAAATTATTAAATGTACGATTTTTCAATTCTTTTGGGGCATACAGTCCAACTAACTGCTTCCATTTTCTCTCCTCTTTAAACCTTTTTCAAATTCAGGTTTTTCTAATTTGATTAATTTCGTGTTTCAAGCATTTTTCATTCTTTTTTTTTTTTTTACCTGCACAAAAAATTAAAACGAACAGGGGAATAAACTCTAAGAGCAAAAACTTTAGGTAACTTTTTTATGTTATCCCTGCGCTGCATTTCCTTTCTTCTGCTACAGAGACCAACCAGCTAACTCCTAAACTTCTCTCATTTCTTGTGAAAACCAACACTCGACACTGTTTTAATATTTAATATCTAATTTCTTTCTGCTCGATGTAATTAAATTGGAAACGGTTTGCCATGTAGTTGCGGTTGTCGTGCTAATATGTCCCTTCTTCTTCTTCTGCTTTTTTGTATTTTTTTTAAAAATAGACATATGTAAAAAGGAAGCTTGCCTTTCAGCTTCGCCACCGCGTCACAGCTCGAGGAATAAATGTTGTCATTTAGTTCCTTTTCAAACCGTGCCTGTGTCAAGCAGTTCTAACCGAGCTATGATCGCATGGGTTCATGGCGCTGACGCCTGACTCGGCACGTTATTACTATACGGTTTTGTAGTGCATGCGGGACAAGCGTGTTTTCGCGTGATACCACCACTGCGATATGTCTGGCAAATAATGAACGAAGATACGTTGCGTGGCGGTAAAGGTATACATGTTTGGTACGCTGTTTTGCACGCGACTGTAATCCAGCGGGGCTAACCTGCGTTTGATTTCAGGGAGGGGGCGGAAGATAGGGCGGGTTTAGGGAATGCTTAAGAGAGATAGAGAGAAATTTTATGTTAAATTTCTTCACTCTAAACCTTGGTGACATTTTTAAGACTTTCGAAAATAAGGGAACCTTGCATACACACGTGTATATAATTTGTAACTACATTAGACAAATATATGTGCTTCACAGAAAGAAAGAGCTACGGCTGGTTAAGAAATTTTAACGACTTCAGAAATAAAAGAGCGAGTAAATATAATTTTCATCAAAGGGAACTCTGTTCGTTGGCGTTTTATTGGTTTTTCTTACATTTATTTATTTACTCAGTCCCCAATGCTGTTGCTACGCAGCATTGCGTATAATTAATTATTATTATTTTTAATTTGTTTTATACAATTTATTAAATCTTAGTAATAAATTTATATATTCATTATAATGAAAAATACTACAATGATAAATCTTAAAATCTCGAAACAATCGTGGGAAAGCATAAAGACTTTTTGCAATAAAAATCATAAATTAAAATTAACTGAAATGATATAATAATTTGTATATGTAATAAGTGCAATAGCAAAAATAACAACATCTGCCACAACTATCCAAAGGTTACCCATTCGTGTCAGCGACATGCTTTACTCCCAAATTTTTTCTTCCCAGGATCAGATAACATCGCATTAAAAACATTCGCTAATACAAAGGCAAATACATACAAAGCGCAAATGGTCTAAAATGTGTTTATTGTTTGAATGAATATGTGAAACTTTTAGGTTTATCATTGCAAATGATATAAATTTTCTGTGAGAGTAAAAACCTAGCCCGGCCACACCTTAAACATTCAGACAGACAGTGAAAAAAGAAAACAACCTAAACAACAACATCATCGTCAGACCAACAAGTCATCGTCAGACAGTACTATCGCCCCGAAAACAACAATAACAATAAATACGATATCGATAAATTAGATTGCATACGAGTACCAAGTAAAACTATCAAAAGATTTTTCCAACAACAACAACACCAACAGCAATACCACTGACAACAGAAAAAGCGAACAAGACGAAAACTTCATCGAGCCAAAGGTTAATAAAGTCGATTGGAGAAAATAGACTCGGTACAAAATGAATAAAATTAAAGGTTGACTTAAGTCAGCGCATTTTAATGGCAAGATAGGTTAATCGATACTACGATAATCGAAATTTAACGATGCATTAGAGCTTGAGTAAAATGCGAGTGCTTTAAGTGTGGTTCGAGCAGGATACAGACAGAAAAGTAGACACACCAGTCTACCAAATAGACAGAGATTTATTGAAATTCTTACAAATTTTTGCTTGAAGGAGTCAAACGATTGGAGTAGATTTTTTAATAATTAAAACGTATCGAACATAAAAGGCTTTGACAGCAAAAACGGAAATATTGCGGGAAGGGTAAAGGATTTTCGGAGGAAAGGGGATTTCCCCACAAAACGTTGAATTTCTTTTAGAACAACGGTTAAGACGCAAAGTAAATGGGAAACCTTAAAACACTCTTGTATGGGCCGAAATTGACCTTGAAGGAGAAACTATTTAGCGGATATGAATTTAATTTTAAATCACTTCGTTTAAACTAATATAATGAGAAAAATGTTAAGGACATATTTTTCGTTAAAACCTATTCATGATTTCGTAAAATATTACATTAAAAATCCTTACTTTAGTAAATGAGTCGATAAGGATTACATTCTAATTATCCCTTACTGACTATTCGCAAAGCCATTGCTTGCTTATAAATAAATAAATAAACAATTTCGAGTTTTCATTTCGTTTTGTTTTACCGCAAAATCTAGTAAATTACGGTATAAGTAATTAAATTCAATTCGAAATGAAAAGGAAACACGCGTCGTCCTTGTCCATCCGTTTCATCGACCGAATGCGAGACTTAAAATTAACACGCACGAAACCATATTTGTTTTTCCTGTGTTGCTGCTTACTGTTGCTGATATTGTCGCGCGCTGCTTGTTGGCGTTGTTCTCATTAAGCCTGTAATTACGTGACTTAATGGTAACGACATTAGAAGAGAAGAATCGAAAGTATTATGCTTCCTTTTTTTGGCGTGCGATCGAAAAATTAAGTAAATTACGATATTTATTAAGACGAGACGAATATGTGCCTAATGAAAATAATTATATAGTCAGAAACAGCCGGCATCATTATTCTGGTAAATGTCAAACAGGATAATTTGTATGCATTCCGTGAACAGAATAAATTCTCTTCGAAAGGTTAAATATCAAAAGGTTTCTGTGAAAGGAAATGAATGTAACAAAACAAAGAAAAATATAATAATAAATAAACAAATAAATAAAAATAATTAAACAAATAAATAAATGAAGTAAAAGAAAATAATTGAAAATCGTATTAAATATTCTTTTGAGGAATTTTGGGAATGTAATTGAAATTAAATAAATATTGCGCGGATAATTATAAAAATATTGAAATTATTACACTATAAGATATTATAACATTATTATTACGTTATAAAAAAGAGAAATATCCTTAAAATGAATCTTTCATTTTTGATTAATTTTTTTGAATAAATATTTTTCAACTTTCAAGAAATAACTTTCTTTTGAAAGTTATGAATGCATTAAAATATCCAAATCAACGTAATCAAATGAGAAATTTTTCAGAAAAAATTTAATAAATTTAGCAACTTATACGAATGTATGTAAGCATGTGAGTGACGAAATAATAATAACGGTTAATTGTAAGAAAACAACATAAGCTGTTTTATGTTTTGTTCATTTTTAAATTATGATTATCCAAAAAATTTTCCTGAAAATATTTTTCGTAGTCTCAGAACTTTTTCAGAAACCACCTTTGTTGTTCCGTGTGTCTGTTAAGGATTTTGTTGTTTCCTGGGTTTGTAGTTACGGAATTTTCCATTTCAGGATAATGTCGTCTGAAAATTGGTCGTTCGGAATTTTGTTAGCAAACCATATTTACAGATTTTTTTACAAAACATAGTACAATCAAACTTTTGTTATAAGAGGTCTTGGACTGGTAGATGCTAACGTAATTTTATGACTTTTATATGATTTGTTTTTAAATATTTAACAATCTCCATACTCTCAATCCCTTTACTCTCCATCTCAAACATATCAAATTTACTACACTGAATCCTCGACGCTATGTATTTTAATTAAGAACGCAAAAAGCACGGTAATTAATACCTTTCTCAAAAAAGAAAAATATAAAAATGTACAGAGCTCGAAAAGTTACGAACAAAAGTATTCTTCATCGAAAAAAGAACAAAAAAACAAACAAATAACCCACCACCTCCACCAACTATAATCCTCATTCGCCAAAGGGGCGTCCAAAAAATCCCTCATTTGTTTCACGCGGATAAGAGAAAAGTACGGAATTTTCAGGTGCCGGATGTGAGCGCTATTTCCCTGCAAGACAAGGAGGAAGAAGGGAAAGAGAAAAAAGAAGAAAAAATATATTGGAATAAGCGTCACGCCAGTAAAAGACACGCAACGAAATCACATGCGAGCAAGAATCAAATAACAATGATGATGACAACAACCACAACAACAACTACAACTACAACAACAACAATCACTACAATAAAGACCGCACCAACGACGACGACAATTACAAAACCACAAAAGTTTGCTTGTGCCCATTTGAAAGCGTTTATTATAATTGTGTAAAATCCTGCCGGTCTGTTTTGTTGTCTGTCGGCATGTCACTTCTCTGCAGGTTGCTCCTTCTTGTCCTTTTCTTAAAAAATATTACCTCACATGCAAACCAAAAGTCCTTTGCCGACATTTACCAAAAAGAGCTAAAGACAAGGACACAAAATTCGAAGGTAGATGTGTGCCGGTAAAGGGGGCTTGCTTTGACTGAAAGGGAAAGTAGTGTCGAAAAAAGGCAATTCGTGTGGTGGCGGTTAAGACCTTGGAAAATTCAAAGACAAAGTGGTGGAAGGACTAAATGTGCCTTTTACGTGATAGCGATTCTGGTAACGAACTTACACGTTCGTACTTGAAAAATCAAAAAAAAAAAAAAAAAAAAAAGCTCGAAGGAAATTGGTCTACATTTGATTATTGAATATTTTCCTTGAATTACTGGATATCCCCAGATTTAATCGCAGTAATTCGATATTCGGAAAAATAAACGACTCAACCGAACCAAACGCGACCTAGCAAGTGAATTCTAGAAAGCAAATCCACAAAGAAGACAAAAGAAAATGCAAGCACTCGCTATGAGTTCTGTCTGATGGGCACATCATTAGTAAAAACATATGCCCGATGTCTCAAATTACACTTCTCTAACAAATCAGTTTCCTTTTTCTTCGTTTATTTGCTGTTTTCTTTTTGCTGTCGCTCTCGCTTTGATATCTTTTATGAAGCGTGCCCGAATTTTTTTTTATAATCTTTTAATTGTAAACGTTTGTTTTCTTTTGTCGACTCTTTCAGAAGGTATTGTCTCCTATAGTATTCCCAAAGGCGTGCAACGTGGCATGGAAGTGGATCTCTCTGATAAAACATATGACGGTTACGAACAAGGTGACCGTTATGTTGATGGATTGGGTCAACTGGTAGACGGACAAAAGGGCAAGGATAATTTTCGTACGGATATTCATGGTTTTGGAAAAGGTATGTTTTTATTGCATTTTCTTCAGTTCAATCACCACCTATTTAGGTGGCGTGTTATCAAGTTTAGTTTAGGTTATTGTGAAATGTATAAATTCCTTAATTTTGAAATATTTTTTGAATAAGGAAAAATTATCCTGTTTTCCTAAAAATTTCCCGTTTATTTGGCTTCATAGAAAATGAGTATCAGTATTTTTCTTAAGCAGCAAAACATTGTTAGTGTCGGCATAATTTTTTAAAAATATTTTATCCATGCAAATGAAATTATTTTCAAAATTTGAAAGATATTCAGAACTCAATAGGACTTCTATATTTTCAAATTTGGTTTACGATTTTTATACAAAAAATCTTCAATGGAAATAAAAAAATTTAAAAATTTTCAGAAGTATTTTTTGTTATTTTGCAGAAATGTTCTAAATAGGAAAATTTTCTACAAATTTCCTTAAACAAATGTTTAAGATTTCAACAATATTCAAGTATTTTTCGAATTGAAATTGATTTTAAAAATAATCAAAAATCCATTCCTTTAACATAAGTTTCTAGAATTGACAGATATTCACGTCATTGTAGTCATCACGGTATTCGACAATTATTAATTATAGGAAAGTAATTTATTGTTTGTAATGAAACAGAAATTCAATTATTTACGATTATGTCATTTACTTATTGTCTTACGTTCCGAAATTGCTCGAATTCATTAAATTTATTCCATTAATCATTGTAATATAACGTAAATACTTATGCAAACGTTGTAACTTGTGAATTCATTTCATCGCAATTTCGTCTTAGTCTTCTTCTTCTTCCCTCTAAATCTCTGAACGCTATAGAATTCGATTTTCTTCTTCGCTATCTAACATCTTCACCGTGTGCCATGGGATAATTCATTCAAAGAATCTCCAATAAATAAAACTTACGATTTTCATACAAAATCAAAACTTTTCAAATAATTTCCTCATCGATAAACAAAATAAATTATTTGCTTTGAACGGAATTTTCGATGTAAATGTTATGCATATTATTTGTTGTTATTGCCGTTGTTGTTATTTTCATTTTTATTGATTTATGAGCAACTATTTTCGCTTAATCCCGCAGGGCCAGCAAAAACTGGCAGCGAAAAAAAACAAATAAAATAAGTAGATTTTGGGAGACAAGAAGATTTCCTTGCATAATTGAAATGTGTACGCTTACAATTCTCCATACCTCCATTAAGTTGTCCATCTCCTCTCCCCCCACCCTCCTCCCATGTTCATACATGTACAAATTACATAGAAAGTTTCATCGGCAAACGCGGAGTTCATCGCTTTTGAATAATTTTGGCTGCTTGCCAAATAAAAAAATTGAAAAAGAAAAACAGAATATAATAAAAAATTATTAGAACTTTGTTCACTGTTTAAGTAGAAAAGTTGCTTATTAACCACCAAGCAAATGATAGCGGCGCGTCGCGGCGGATGCAACTGCCACGACAACGACCGACAGGCAGGGAGGCAGAGGAATTTTCCGATCACACGAATGGGCATTTTTCGTCAGAGGGGAAAATAAGGAGATAGATGGACTCATAAAGAACTGCTTCCGTCTCAACAATCAACAATAACAAACACAAGAATCGAGAAACCCATCCTCGAAAAAAGCTCGAAATGAAAATGAAAATCAAAATCGAAGTCAAACAAGAGAAAAAAAAATTATAAAAACAAAACTGAACTTGGTCGTTGTGAAGCAAAAACATTTGCCAACTTTTGCCATTTCAACGAAAACAATTTATATAAGCCATCCTTCGTATTAAGATACACCCTGGTACCCTTTTCATACAAGCAACCACAATAAATACACTAACACTCATGCAAATACATCATTTATGCTCTCACACCATCAGATCCGGCGTGATATCGATTTTCGTCCTCTTCGTAAATAAATTTCCAAGTATTTGAATTTTTGCATACTTTGACGAATTTTCCACTCTTCTCTTTCTCTAATCATTATCTACCTGTCGATATTTTTCTTCTTTTCCTTCTTCTACATCCTAACTAGTGCTTTATGTACTTGTGTGGCTTCCCGGTACGGCAATAAGGCTCGCCTCGCTCACTTAGTCACTACGGCCTCCTCACTTTCGTTATTCAATATTCCGCTATCCATGATGAGCATACTATATTCGGTGGGTGTGCCTGTGTGTGTGTGCGTGTGTGTGGCTTTGTGTTTGTGCGTGTCTCCGTTTACTTTTGTTTTTATTGCTTGATGTCGTTTATAGGAAATTATTATCCTGAAAATAAAGTTATGAAGTCCCCAAAATCAAGCGTAGACGATGACGCGTCCTGGTCGCCGTCAGTGTCTGTATAAGAGTAAATGTAGGGCCGAAGTATTAGTGGGGAAAGTAAGACTCTCCTCCTCATGCCCCTCCTCCCCACCAATTTTTGGTAACTGTGTAACGGAAAAAGCTCTAGGCTGCTTTCTCTTCTCAGCGTCGTGGTTTAGCTCCATAAACTCCGTAATTAACTTCTGCGAAGGACATCACATTTTTATTATCGTTCGGTCGCTTGGGCATTATTTGTTTTCTTTTCTTTCTGTTTTTTCGTTTTTTTCTTGGTTTGATTGTTTGTTTTGTAGCGTAGTTTCAACAGTTTTATTAGTTTTATTGTAAATAATGTCAGAAGTTTATACTTGCGTCACAATTATTTATTCATTAGTTTTTCTGTAAATTATTATTAAAATTTAAGACTCTTATAAGGCTTACTCTTATTTATAAGGCTTTTAGGTAACTGTTTTAAATTTTTATAAATTTAATATCAATTTATATTAAATTACGTTATGTTATAACAAACTGTATTATATTTTAAAATTTATAAAACTTATGAAAAAATTAAAGGTTACGAATGGGTCGGTTGGAGGAATGATACGCCCGGATTAATTGGTAAACCAATTGAGATTGTATTTGAATTTGATACCGTACGAAATTTCAGTGCCATCGTCTTGCATACAAATAATATGTTTACCAAAGACGTTCAGGTGAGTTCAATAATGTTTGGTAAAAAATAATGAATATATCTTTTATTTAAATTAATAATAAATAACCCAAAGTATTCCTAATATTCAGTAAAATGCTATCAACATTTTCTCAGACTGACGTGCCTTTAAAATGTTTGGTTGGGCCATTTATTTCTCACATCAATTTTCTCATGACGAGACATTACTTAAGACTCTTAACAAGCAAAATATGACGAGCTCTAACTGAAGCAAATCTCAACAAGCTCTCAACAAGTTCTACTCCATAAACCCACAACCGATGAGACTTTATAAACACTTAACAAATGATTTATATCCTAAATTCACACAAGCTTTTAAGACAATTTCATGATACGCATACTGAAGAGATGATACATGAAGATTATACCCGCAGAGTCTACCATTATTACTCTCTTCCGTTATTGTATTTTCTTACGACCTAATGAATATGTACATTATAATTATTAATTAAATTTAATTAAATTTTGCAATGACCACTCATAATTCATTCTTTGATATTGCGAAATCAACTATGACATAGATGAAATAAACCTAAATACTCAATTTTGCTTTAGTTGTTAATGCGACATTGGTTCAATTTGTTATGAGTTTTTGAAATATCTAAAATCAGAAATGTTAAAATAAATTCAATAAAAATATATGAAATAAAACTAAGTAGAATTAAAATACATTTAAGGAACATTATTTAATAAAAGTTAAAATCAATTGAGTAAAGGTAAATTAGATAAAAACTAATTAAAATAAAAGTTAAGAAATTCATTATTTTCTTATTGAAAATAATTTGAAAATAAATTGAAATATTTTATATTATTGAAAATAAATTGATAAATATAAAAATAAATTAAACAAAAGCAAATTAAATTTAAACATATTAATAAATTTAAATTAAACAATATTAAATTCAATGAAAAGTTTTGAGTAAAATTAATTTAAACAGAAGACTAATCAATTAATAATAATTGAAGAGGAAGATGTTAACGTCATGAGAAGTGGCGCCATACATTTTTGAGAGGTTGCAATAAATGCGAATTATATTGTTGAATAAGAAAAAGGCAAATATGAAAGTGAAGGGAATTTTTAAACGAATTGCCTTAAATCTTATTTCAGTATAAATAAATTTTTACAAAAACAAAAAAGCTGTTACAACGAAAGTAAAAATCGAAGTTTTGTCGATTTTAATAAAGCAGTTTCGTCTTTATAAAGTAATCGATATAAAGTAATTTTTAACAGCTTTAAACCAGAAAACCTGTTGTGATTAAATGGGATGAAAGAGAGAAGTTTCTTAAGTCCACTTGACTTCTCTATTTGCTCCTTTTAATATTTAATTTTCCGAATTACCGATTTACGCATAATTAGCGAATCATGAGCAAGTTTTTATTTTCTTCGCTTGCTTTTTCAATCTTTTAATCTATAATCCTCTTTTCTTGTTTTTTTTTCTTTAGGTTTTTGTGCACGCAAAGGTATTTTTCAGCATTGGCGGGCATCATTTTTCCGGTGAACCGGTACAATTTTCTTATATGCCGGACACTATTATGGATCATGCGCGAGATGTAACCATCAAACTGCATCATCGCGTTGGAAAATATTTAAAAATTAATTTGTATTTTGCGGTTAAATGGATCATGTTGTCCGAGATATCATTCGTATCCGGTAAGTGCAAAGCAATAGGCTTTAATTAAATTTTAAATCTAAATAAATAAATATTCAAACTGTTTTATTTTCATTAAATTTAATTGAAATTTCGTTCGTTCGCATTTCGATTTGCCACAAACGGATGGCATAGATAAAATAAACAATGTACAAAATCCAAATCATCAATATTCTAGTATTACCAATGTTTTATGGTTTTATTTAGAAGTGAGACACTGCTGTTTTACGGCCAAAACCCAGCCTCGCTGTATCTCTCTCTCTCTCTCTTACACACACACACGAAACGGTAAATGTTGCTGCTCAGCAATTGAAGCAACCACAAAGAAGCAGCGAGCTGCAAAAACCCAAACGAGTCTATAGATCTTACCAAACTTTTAATTTGCAACAAATATTTTATAATGCCTGGAAATTGGGCCGTATCAAAACTTACTCTGACGAACTTTTTCAAAATTTTTTTGACATTTGAAATTAAAAAGCTTTTTAAATATTTTTGAATTTATTTTTTAAGGCAAAATTGTATGGATTTTGCTTAATTTTTAGTAAAGGGCCGGAGCCCTTACTGTCACCGTTATGTTACTGTTCTAAGTACAAACATAGGGGAAGTTTCTGGGGTAGGAATCATTAATTATTTTAACTCAGTGGCGCCTAGGTCAGGGACCCATAGCCCTTAAGTAGTTCCTTTGGATATTAAACAAACACGCACGCAAATGAAGCAAACACGCATGAGCGATGTTAGAAACTCATACAAATAATAAACTGAACGGTTCTTGTTTAAAGCCATCGGGCACTACGACCTCTTAGGTTAACTACTAGCTTAGACTTCCAGGTTCTTTAACCGTTTTTTAATCGTATGCACAATCGATTATTACGAATTCAACTAATATGAATCATTACAAATGACTTATTTAGTTCAGTTCAGTAAACCCAATCGAATATTAATTCATTAAGCAAACGTTAAAACCTTACGCAGTTCTATAAAAATCGAATCTGGGTTCGTATTCCGAGTTATCTGCATCGTTAAACATATACATGTTTTCCTCCCTTATTTTTTTATAAAAAGGATTTTTGTTTTAAAATTTTACTGTGGGTCACAGAAAATTAGCAATAATAAATTCTGTTTACAGACATGACACTCTAAGAACTTCCTTTGTAAATCGAATAAAATCGATTTTGTTTCTCCGACCATCAGAAATACAAGCCTTTATAGATATTTGAACAAAAATAGTGTAGTACTCTTGTTTTTGGATTTTTTTGATATTTCTTGTTGTTGTCCCTAAGCCTAATGTGAATTATTCACACGTGTGCAAATAAAATAAAAAGAAGAACAAGATACAGACAAGACAGAGAAGAGGAATAACAACTGGCAACGTCCTTCACCCCGAGTAGAATGCATAAGAGAGTAAATAAAGAGAAGTTTGTTGCAACTGCTGCAAGGCTTCTGCTGCCGTAGAAAACTTGTTTACAGCAACTGTCTCATTTACTGGCGGCTGTTCAGTTTCATGCATTCCTATTATTTACCGTTGTGAATGTGTAGTAAATTTACAATGGCTGCTAAGTAAGTTATTAAGGGAGAATTAAGAGGAAGGGGGTGGGGCAGAGCAATAGAGAGATTCCGTTCCACAAAGAGACCAAAGGATGAGTGAAAGAGGCTGACTGCTGGTAAATGTTCTACTGCAATGTAATTCAATCAAAATCGGTATTAGGCTCACTTTGACTGACTCTGTCTTCTGGCAACTATACAGCAATGTATTCGGAAAATACAACATCTACGGCAGTGACTCTGTATTGAATAAGCAGACTAGCCGACCGCACCACCACCCCTCAGTCTGTTTTGCAACAGCTGATAGAATTCATGATTCTTATAATGCGGTTGTACTGCAGGAGCCAAAGGGAGGAAGAGGATGTTCAGGAGGGTTGAGTTAAGTTAGATTAGGTTAGGCTGGGTCAGTATGTTTGTATTAGCCCTTTTTCCAGATGAATTCTATTGTCGTCAACCACATGCTGGAAAAATTCACTTTGCCAGCAAAAGGATAATATAGATACAACAAAAAACAACAACAACAATTTTCTGTAACGGTCCTATAGAGTTCACTGTAGGATGATCATAAGTGTATCTTCTTTGGTTCGTGTTCGGCATTTTAATGGCTCTCGAAAGGGAAATGAAGATGAAAACGATTTCGTTGCAGAACGAAACGCATAAAATATGAATGAAATTTTAAATAAAATCTGAAACTTTGAATAGCAAAGTAAATCAGATTTAAATATTATAGGGTTCGGTATAATTTAGTGTAGTAGAAGTACGATGTAGTACGATGTTCCGAGAGTCGCAGCTAAGAAATGCTTCTGAGAAAATTGCATTTATTATACATGATGTGAATAATTTGTGAAAATCAATTCTTGAGCTATAAATATGCTTGAGTAGGCTAACGAATATACTTAAAGAATACACTAAATTTGTTCACATCTTGGCAAAAATAATATTCAAATTACTGAATAAATTTCTATATTCATTAATTTTTTCTTCCAAATGAAATTTAAAAAGCTGGAGGTCGATCAAAAAGAACATTTCCTGTTTACTTTCGTATAACAGTTTTTATAGATGCACACACGTTGGGCGAACTAATTTAAAGGATATTTTATAGAGTGTGTCGACGATCTAGCACTTTTAAACCTATGTCTTATAATACTCCTAAAATTTGACCTTAGGTTGCCAAACCAGAAATGGGTCAATCACTACGAGTTTTTGCCTCATTTTACCTCATTTCGAGCACAGCTTGTTGAGCATTTCTAAAAACGCAACGGGTGTCGACCGACTCTGTATTTTCAGGGGTAACAGACTTATTGAAACTGAAATACAAAACGAAATTCGAAGAACTACTTAAGCGTCATATAGTCGTCATTAACGTCGTGCATTAATAAATTATAAATCTCTTAAAAGAGTATTGTACGATGCGCTGAATGAAATAATATGTAGTTAGTAAGCCTTACTGCGTATTCAAAAACTCGTTTTATGCATATTTTTCACGCTAGGACAAAAGTGTCCTCCTCTCGGGATCGAGTGCGTTGGTCACACTTGATTTGAGCAGCTGTTGTAACGCATTAGATTCTCTTTCAAAGGATTTCCTTTATTTGTTTTGTGGTTTTTCCCCTCTTAATTCACGCCATTTGTCTCGTGCACACGGTTTATATCTCATTCATGATCCTACATCCCTTTAGTAGTGGTTTTTTTTTTAATTTGATGGGATGATTCTCTGACATCCTCGACTTTTTTACGAACCCTTCCAATCTATTTAATCACACGCAATCGTGTTAAAATGCATTCGTTATGCTAAATTCTTTTGTTCTGATGGATTTTTTTTTCATGCGCATTATTATTTTTTGCTTAATTTTTTGGTTTTAGATGGATAAAGGTTTTGTGAGATGCATTTGCTAAGTTTTGATTATTTGTCAAGCGAGTAAAGGAATAGTAATGTGAGAGTAGTTGTTGTATTGTTATTGTAATTGTAGTTGCATTCGATTTCTGCCCAAGGCTGCTTTTTGAAATTCTTTATACATCGCGGAATAATGAAAGGGGGTTGACTGCATTTCGAACGATTAAAAAGCCCTCCCATTGCGAAACCTTCCCGTCGTGACACACATTAAAAGCATTTATTGATGCGCATCAATGCGTGCAGTTTGATCGAGTATTTGCCTACGGGGCATAGCTGCATTTTTAATATTCTTTTGTTTTCGCGAAAGCGAAACAAGCGTTATATTTTTGAGGTCTTCATTCGAGAGAACGAATTGAAAAGATATCAAATGGCGCGAAGGATGTATGTGCATATGCATATTATATCCTTGAATATATATGTGCATCCTTGAATATAATCAAGAGGGAAAAATACGTCAACAATGACGTTTTGTACTACGAAGCGGTAGTTACTGGAAAAAGCGGTGGTAACGAATATACTGCATATTAACAGATTTGCGGAGCTCTTAAAAATATCATGGATGGTTATTGGAAATGTCTTGATTTTGGTTTCTAATTCTGAAAAGTATTTGAACAGAAATTGATCGAGCCCACGCAGTCTAGCAAAAATATAACATGTGTTTACAGATGTGTTTTTGTGTTAATTTGAGATTAGACATAAATGATTTGGCATTGATTGGTCCATAATTGTTAGACGAATTCTATATAATATTGTTAGAATGAACTGAATAGAAATTATATTGTAGATATTCTCATATAATGTATCACACGTGGGCTTCCATCTCTAAACAAGTGATTATAATGAAGAATATTATATTCATTGAGCTTATTTTTTCGTTTTTCTGAAATTGCCATTTCTTCGCATATACGGGCAATCAGTCAAACAATCAAACAGACAGACAGATGGATGTGGAGGGCTAAATTGACTCAGGACGTGATTCTGGACCATAATATACATACTTTTCCAAAACGGCCATGCCTCCCTTAACGTGTTATAAACAGATGAACAAGCTTGGTTTACCCTAACCCCTCGGGCGTATGGTGTAATGATAGATAATAGACATAAATATTTATGATTAATCTCCTCTTAATCAACGCAAATTGCATTGATTACGAAAAAAGCCACGAAACGATTGTTTTCATTATAAAAGAGTCCTTAAAAATTTAGTTTAAGTGCGGCGCATTTGGCTCAATACATTTCAATTTGAAGCATTTCAGAGGAATACTGTATTCGGGCTATTCTTCTAATCCTTTTCCCCCACCAAGCGACCTTTTCTAAGAAGTCCTTCAAATTAAATTTAATATCTCGCATGAATGATTATTTGTTCGTTCATTATTTGTCTGATCATCATCTCAGAAAATAGTCTGTTTTTTTCTCTTTTATTGCTTTGAGGGTTTATTTTGGGTTCAATTGTTGTTGTTCCTTTTAATTCATCTCTTTCCTAGAAAACATTTGAAGTTATCAAAATATTTTCTGCGCCATTAAAGACGCTCACAGACAGTTTCTGTCTTCTGTCTTCTTCCAGGCGGGAGAAGATATTTAAGTGCTTGTTTTTCATATCGTGTAGGAGTGCTTTCCTACCTTTGCTCAAGTATGTCTTTTGTTATGCTGATTTCTTTTATTATCCTTTTATTAAAGGATTAAAAATCAGAGCAGAGATATTTGATATCTGGAAGACCATTAAAAATTACGTTGATTAAAATTACTCGGTTTCCGCGTCCGCCAGACGAGGTGCGATAATATGTAATTATTAGAACAAAAGCATTCAGAAAGTTTTATAAAGAATTTTTCGCTGAACATTTATGCATTTATAGAAGTGGTAGAACGAGGAAATCCCTCTAACGCAAAAGCTCTAAGTTTTTTCTCCTCTTTGGGGGATTTCTGGACCAGTTGGTTTTTTTTTTTTTGTATTAACGCTAAAAGCAACCATTAATAAGTTTTGCTAGAGTAAAAAAATAAAATATGTTTTATGTATTAAAAAATTTTACTTCAGTCACCACAGCGTCATAATTTCCTTAAACGTAAAATATTTTAAACCATTTTTTTGGTATCCTTCTTTCCGTTTTTTGCTTTCCTTTCAAAATTTTCACAAAATGTATGCGCTACTTTCTACCTTCCCCTCATTTCGCGCAACGACTCGTTGCAACTAACTAAATTCCTTGGGTTGCTCGCTCGTTGTTTGTTGAAAAAAACGTTTAGTAATGGGAAGAACGCTTTAGTAAAAAATCAACGAAACAAAAGAAAAAAAATGTCCTAAAAACCAGTTTCATGCAAAACAATTTTGCGCGTAACAAATTTCTGCTCATATTTCGACTTTTTTCTTAAATTTTTGTTCGTCGAAATTTTTTTCACACTCTATTTTTCTACTTATCGCCATTTTTCCAGTGCCTGCTGTGGGAAATTTTACAGACGAACAGGACCAGCAGCGCTCCACCATGTCGCAGGATACGCGCGAGTATCCCCTGCAGAGTAATGAATACAATAAAAATGGTCAGACTGTGATGACAAATGGCGGCGAGCGAAACTACAATAATGGACCACAATGTAAGTGGAATTTAATGTCAAATGTTGGAACATTAAACACAATTTTTTTCATCATTTACTCCGGGAACGCATCCTGGGGACAAAAATTTTTCTTATTTTATGGTTTTAGTGTAAGATTTTAGTGAAATGATATTTTTTTAAGCTTCTGTATGTGCGCCCTATAATGGGTTCAAAAAAAATCTTAGTGGTATTAAAATGTGCTTTTGGCGAAATGAAAGTTGCATGCATTTCGCTAGTACGGCCTCGAAAGTTTGCTTAAAAATGGAAAACAATTGCAATGCTCTAAATATGTAAATTTTATAAGCGATGATATATGTATCCATTACAGCATGGTATAACATTTTTTCGAAATCGCTAATTCGACATCGCGCAATCGTCTTGAACTTGTTAAAAATCAGTACAAAAATTTATAAAATCAATTTCACCTGGCGATTATAGCGATTTCTAATATAGCGACTGATTTCTGAAATATTTACATAATTTATTTTAAAATTATTTTATAACACTTTATCATAACATTGATAAAGTGTGCGGATTTGATAATTACCGAGAATCTGGATATGAGAAACTGAGCACAATTACTGTGAAACACATGCAGCATTATAAGAATGTTTCAAACGAGAATAATTCTGGGACTACCCTCGCGGATATGGATGCAACAGATATTCGAGAAATATTTTAAATCCAGTTGAATTCAATTAATAGTTGAACATAAAATTCACGTAAATAAGTATCGATTGCATCTCTAATCCAATGAAGTGTTTGATGTATTTAAATTTTTTAAAATATTTAAATCGTTTCGGATTTCAGAGAAAATGCTCCAACTTAAGTCTAGTTACTCCTTTGTGACTGTACAAATATTTTTATTACATTTCTCCTTTCTCTTACTGAATATCGATTTCAAACTATTTGTATTCTTCTTCTGTAGAATTTTTTTAGCGATATCATATCGGTATCATTTATTTTATTGCAAACATTTTCTTATAGCCTGGTTTTTCTTCAATTTGTTTTAGTAATTGCACCGAAGCCCATCGATCAGGAACCGTCTGAGGAGAATTTCATTGGTGTTGTTATTGTTATACTAACAACTATTATAATACTACTTGTGGCCGTGATACTTTTTATTGTATCTCGTACAAAACGTGCTCGTGGCAGCAATGTCTTGGATGCATTCCAATACAGTTTCAATCCCAATTCACTCGGTGGTAATGTAGACAAACATCGTCCAAATGGTACTAGTATTAAGGTAAGACAATCTTCTCCGTATATCCTTCGAATAACTTTCGTTGTAATTGTTATTGCTGTGCAATAGTTGTAAAAGCATCCTTTATTTTGTCGCTGTTTTAATGGGTTAAATAGACATTCTTATAATGAATAAAAAGAAAAAGAAAAAGAAAATGAAAAGAAGAAGAAGATATGAAAGTAGTGAAAATAAGACGGAGGAAAGAAACAAATGTGTAATCATGTGTGCAGACCAATATCATAGTTCAATTTTGTTATGTTTCTGATCCCAATTAGAGAGCTGCACAAAACGAAAGTAAAGGCTTCAGTCGTAACCACATGTTTCGATTTAATTTATTCTTAGTCTATTGGCTCTTTAGTCTGTTGGCAACGTGGCAAAACTTTAACACGACACGACACGACAATTATCGCACAATTAAGAAAGACTACAAACTTTCAAAATATTTTGTGCAGTCCTTTAGCGATGCCCTATAAAAGAGATGCTGGATAATATTCTGGGACAGCACACCACAGATACCACAATACGATACGACCATTGTACATTGTGCTTTTAATGAATGTTCTTAACTTATTTGCACTTTAGTAGCTAGTGCTCTTTAGTTATTTATTTCACTTTAAATGCACTTTAAATTTTTTATATATGAAAATGTATCTGGTTTAGTGCCTTTGGCATATTAAAAGGATACGAATAAAACGCGACTATATTGCAGCAAAGTATGCTATCCCTTTGTAACCAGACATTAATGTGACTGTGGTTTCATTTTGGGTTTCTATTTCCGCTGTGGAAGAATAATAAATTAATTAGTTCGGACCTTCAGACAGAGAAAGCGTGTATTTGGTTATCTTCGCAGATTTTCATATACTTCCGACACTCTTTTTACTCGGTTTTTAACACTAATCTGAAGCTACACCGCTATTATGTTGTAGCTTATTAAAATGTTTTTAGGCCTTTACTAGAGAGCACTGTTGTTGTAATGTAATACATAGTTACTGAGATATCCCCTTCATCAATAACTTTTACGCACCCAGTTCGTTCGAAAGTTTAAGTTTGTGATCATTCTTTTTAGTGTTCAATCCTTAGGAATATTTCTTGAAAGTTTTAAGAAATAAACTTTTGAAATATATTTCTCATTCTCATTTACAGGCAAGTGTCGATGACGGTGATTCAATTGGTAAAAACAGCTTGTATCACGAGCCTTTTAATGTGAATATGTATACTAGTGGTGTGAATGGTTACGCAGCGGTTAATGATTTGCAATGTAACATGACACCGGACTATACAGGTTTGTATTAATGAGAAGGTTACTTTGACCTTTTAGTTTTATCGATCCGAACTACAATTCAAAATAGGCGTGAGTTTTAGCCAACAGAAATTTCGTCAAGGTAGAAGAGTGTGCAGGTAAAAGGCAAGGTAGTCATAGAATTCCATGAAACACCCCTGTCATGATGAAAGTGAGAAAATGAGTAGAAAGCGAACAGATAACCATACACAGAATATACAAAGAGCAGACGCCAAAAGAAAATTTGACCCAATACAAATTACTGTAAGAACGAAGATAGTGTTATAGCAATCGAACTACCAAAATTCGTATTAAAATGAAGCAGTTAATTTTTAGTAATAACTAAAGTAATAACTAAAGATTAGTTGTAAAGTTTTTATAGACTGACAATTATAATATGGTTTTTTGACGATTATTATATGGCCGACCGTCCTTGCGATCGTTATTTACTTTGACATCTCGTTGTTTATTTCACCAATTTGTAAAGTAGTTTACTACTTCTGTGGTTAGTTTAACTAGTTAAATAGTTAAAGATCAATTTTAAGGATCTCTAATCTTTTGTAATTCTTATGATTACCATTGTTATTTATTGAGATTTCGAAGGCAATTTTCACCTTTTTACGGTTTAGTTACAATTTGCAGACAATTCTAAAATATTTACCGACCAATCACCATAAGGATAACTAAAGTTTTCTTTCATTAAAACCTAGGTTTAGGATATTTCTCCAAGTGTATAAAATATAACAAGCATTAAATTGAGCTCGGTAATTCCTTTGGGAATTTTTATAATGAAAAGTATTTAACAAGAATGCTTTATCTTACTTTTCGTTTCCACTTTGCTTTTCCTTTCCTCTTTCAATTTGGTCGCCGCAATCTCCATTAAAAAACAGATGTGCCAGAAGGTGGTTATGCCGTGCCCCATATGCAGGATTATATGCCGACGAAGATGTCCGTCACTGGTGGCTACGTAAATGTACGCCGCACGCCACCACCCCCTCTCAGTAGTATATTCCCAAGGCCGCCATCAGTTCCGCCGCCGCCTATGGAGAAATATTATGCAACGACAGCCATTTTCAAACCTGTCAAACAGGGCACCACGAATAGCATTAGCAGCAACAGTAGCGTCGGGGGTGGCGGTGGCAGTGGTATCGGAAGTTCAAGCGTTGGCAGTGGTGGTGTTGGAAGCACTGGCAGTGGCGTCGCGGCTAGTGCAGGTGTGGGTGATCGTAAGGTGGGTTGTATCGGAAGCACTAATAATGGTGAGCATAACAACTATGCCGACGATGGCATTGGTACCATGAATACTCAGTCAACGGCGCCCATGATAAGTCCATACAACAGCGCCGACACCATGCAATTTCAGCGTGCTAGAACCTACAATTTTCGCAGTTACCCGGATAATCTTTAGTTTGAGTTTGGTTCGAATGGCATTATAGTTGTTGCAGACGATGGTAGTGTTGGCGGCAACAGTTATAACAGAAAAAATAGCAGCTTTGGCGGCGCCAACGGTGGTGCGTTCATGAATGGCGGTGGCAATACGATCGGTGTTGCCGAATTGGTGCGTACGTTGCCACGCAAACAAAAGAGATTACAACTTCTGCAACGACATCGAACACTAAACGAGACATCACACCAACATCATCAACAACAACAACAAGAACAAATTTATCATCACAACTACGAACAGCCGAAACAACAACAATTGGATAACCGCAATTATAGTTTGGCTTTGTGTAAAAGTATTCAATTGAATAACATTAATAATCGCAACGATAACAATCAATATAATACGAAACAACAACAACAACAACGACAACAACTGCATCAACAACAACAACAACAACAACAATATCCTCACCAATTACTCTACAACGGTCACACGAAATATGAATGGCAGTTGCAACTCCATCACGATGAAAACTACGAAAATTATTCTTATCAACAACGCCTGGAGCAGCAACAACAATTTCTCCAACAACAACTTCGCCAACAGCAATACATAAACCATTATCAGTACCAGCATAATCATCATCAACAACATCATCATTCATCATCATATCGTGATAAAGCAATGACAACGATACGAACAACAAAAACAATTGAATGTTTTGCTCTGAATGAGGCGAATGCGAGTATTTTTAAAAAAGCCACGACCTTGAAGGCATTACCAGCGGTATCAGGAAACCGCGGTACAATGGCCAAAACAGCTAGTGCTGTGAAATCAGCAACGGCAACAGAAGAAGCGGGAGAAAGAACGGTAGCAACAAATGGAGAAACAACAACGACTACTACCGAAACTTTTAAACTGATCAAATCGCCTTCGGATAACGAGAATCAGAATGATAATGATAATGGCAATGATAATGATAATGCTAATACATTAGATGCTGAAGACGAATTGTGGAATCGTTGATGCTAAATGATATAATGAATAAAATGATTATGATTAAGATGATGAGATTAAGTGACATGCAGTACGATTTGCGGTAAGTGCCGAAGACATTCTGTAGAATTTAATTGCATTTATGTGCAATGGAAAATTTGATTTAGGCTGCGTCATAGAATAAAAGACTGCAAGGAATATAACCTTATGATTTGTTTGTCATTTTAATCAATTTATTTGGTAATAATTTCCTTAAAGTGTAACGCAATTAAAGGAATTTCTTAGGCTCGTTTGAGAATTTTGCTTTAGATCAAACCAAAAATGCGGTAAAAAGTAAAATCGTGTTGAAAATTTTGAACAGAAAATCTAAGAAAAAAAATATTAATTTTAATAAAATTTAATAATTTTCATTTTAGAAATTTTAATAATTTTTATAAATTTTAATTCAAAAAATTAATTTTCGTGTGAAACTTTGTTAGTTTACTCACCAAAAATGAAAGAAGGCGCTATTTCTTCCCTTAATTTTTACAATTATTTTCATTAGTCTTCTTTCTTTTCCTTGTTTTTCTTCTCCTCTTTTTCAATCACAGATACCTTTAGTCTATTTTCGTAATTGAAATTTACGAAAAATGAAGAAAAGGACGAAAAGGAATGAACTACGATTAAACGACCTACGAAAATAATCGACGAAAAATGATCTATCTATCCAAGAAGGCAAGGACCCGATGTACCAGTGAAGAAACTTATCGTAATAACCTGAACCAGAAGAGCTGGAAATATAGCAAAACGTTAAAAAATGCACGAAGTAAATGAAGAAGAGAGAAGGAAGTAGATTTTAAAAAAAGCAGCAAGTAGTAGTAAAAATTAATTCGTAAAGCAAACCCACCACCATCGTCAGCAAATAAAAAAACATTTACATAGACATTCTTACACACATTCACACGAAAATATACACCTTCACACATACACTGGCACACGTACATACGCACTCATACCGCCGCATACACATACATACACACATTTCTACACCACCCACAATAACTCTCATTAATATTCATTATATAGAAGCAAAAATAAATATCTATTATTAAAATTAGAAGAAGCAACACAAGAAATTAATTAGAGAAAAAGCTTTTTTACGAACCCGCCCCCTCTTCAAAGTTACCCCGAATCCCACGAAAATCCTAAGCAACTAAATAAAAAGAACTTCTAATAAACTACGGGCAAAATAAATATTCATAAATAATTAAAATTGCAAAGAAATTATTGGTAAATAATTGTAATAGAAATTTTACAGAAACTAAATTAAATTTAATGACTAAATCTATAAAAAATGCCAACGAAATTAGTTTAAAAATATTGCACAAATATAAACAAAGACAACAAAATAAATGTGGAATTATGTAAGGATTCATTGTATATAATAAAAAAATTTAGCAAAACAAAAAAAAATTAAGTAAAATAAAACAAACCCGGGGCAATTTAATAAAAAGAAATTCCCAAAAAATATTCAGCAATATTTGTGGAATTGTAGACACACACATGAACACAAGGTTAAGTGTAAGCACACACACAATGAAAAATTTTATCTGGTGAAATTTAGCATTTTAAATAAATCCTTTCCCCCCAAACAAAGAAAAACCACTTCACCAGCTCAAAAAAAAACTTGTCGACAATTCCGATGGCAGGATTCTATATTACAAGAATTTTTGTTGGGTTTTCTTTAAGCTGAAAGAACAATCTACTTTTCTGCTTCAAGTCACAAATTAAAATAAATCAGAAATTAAAATTTTCCGAAAGTATGTTTTAAAGAAATTTCTATTTATTCAAATGAATTTTTTAAGCTTCGTTTTAGTCGAAATTCTTACATGACGTTGGCAATTTTTTGATTCTGGATATAAAAGGCATCGTTTTAAATACAGTATACACAAATACTTTGAGCAGATTTGTTGTTTTAAAAACGAGCACATAGGGTAATTGAAGCACATGTAAAGCGAGGTAATGTAAATAAATGCCCACGTGTGCGCTTTGCCGAAATATTTGCAGAAAATTCGCACAATTCCTCAAGTGTATATTTCGAGTATGTGAGTGATGTTAAGCCCACGAAATTTCGCACCTAAAAAGATGAACAATTATAATTAAAAAATAAGCTAAAACGCAAAAAAAAACCACAAAACACAACGAGATGATACCTAAAAATGTAGTGCATAGCCCGAATACTCACAAAGTCACTAAAGCAAGTCTAAAACAAAAATGAAATTCTCTCAAAATCATCACGCACGAAGTGTTTTTTAGAAATATTTCTTAAAAATCCCAAAAATTCCCTCAAGATTCCATAAATAAAACAATGCATCAAATGAAAAACAAGCAAGCAAAAGGTGTTTTCCCTAAAGACGTTTAAATAATACCAAACAAAAATTTTCCCTAAAATTTAGCACACATTTCCTTACACAACATTAGAAAATTCACGATAAGCTATCGCTGATTTTGTGTAATCTCTGCAGATTTCTTTAAATTAGTGACGCAAAATACTTTCAAAGATAATTTTGCTTTCGTTGAAAAACGTTTAATTCTCGCATTTCGCAAAAGTTACTTAAGCACCACATGGAACGTTTTTTTTTCTTTTCGAGAAATGTTCCCACGATTTCCCTCAGATTTTCCCCAAATATAATACCTACTATGCAAAAAACGGACCAAGAGACGTGACGCCCTCGTAAACTTTAGAAAAAAAATTAGCATGCAGAGTTTCCATCAATGAATTATTTGTGATTAACTAATAATTAATTTAGGAATTTAAGAGAAATCAATAATCAATAATCAATTAAAACTGATTTGAAAATTGTAAAATAAATAATTAACGAAGGATCTAAAAGAGAATTAGTTACATAAAAATCATACGACTTTGTACGTGTTCCTTTCTTTATTTTCCAAACGCATTTGAAATAGTAGTAGATTAATGAAAGCTAACTTTAGTTAGTATTTTAATAAGGCGCGAGGAAGTAATAACCGATACGAGCGGGATTTAAAAAAGTGCATAATTTTTTATTTTAAATTCTTAAATTTGACGGATAAGCATAAACATTCTTTAATTACAGAAATCTTTTTAAATGACGGAAAATTATTTCCTGGTTGTTTATTAATTTATTAATTAATTGATAAAAATTTCGCTACATTTTCCAAATAAAAAACCGTCGCAATTAATCCGGTTAATTTAAGAACAATTTACTCCTGCTTACACTCGATGAGCAGACAACTTAATAAAGCATTTAAAAAGCAAATTAACTGCTTAATTTATTTTACTTCTAATAAAACTGTTTTTGCTAAAAAACCCTTTTACACAGTTTCTTCCCGTACAGTTTCTAGACTTCGATTAATTTTGAGGTGAAGAAATCAGTTATAAATTACATTATATCAAAATGTCTAAATTTTTCATCTTATCAGATATATCTATCGCTTCGGAAATGGACTTAATTTTCTTTGGTAAATCCTTTAAAAATGTTTTGAAAATGCAGTTAATTTCGTTTTAGAGCTTTCAATTGCTTTCATTCAATTTAATATTTTCCTTTAAATTAATAATTTAGACAACTTTTTTAATGTCTGATTATTATTTTGCTTTTCTTAAAAATTGTTTTCACAAATTATTATTGTTTTCCAAAAATATTCTTCCAAATAGAAAAGAATTTTATTTTTGCCCACAAAAACTCGAGAGAAACTAATCTATCGCTCGAGGAAGGAAGAGATAAAAATTCATTACCCTTCATACTTTTAGCACTTTTTTCAATATAATACAAAGAGATAATTTTAGATTTTTGCTTTCGATTCAGCTTCGTCGCAACACGACCTACTTTATCCCGCCCCATTATGAGACTTGTAAAAATTAGAAATTAAGTTTATACCTTTTGGTGAGTGTGTGTGGGTGAGTATGTCACACACATACACGTTGCTATGTATCTAGTATATAAGATCCACTGTAAAAATCCCACTGCTGTAAATTTTTCTTTTTGTTATTAAAAAAATTCTCAATCATTTATTTATTCCTTGCTATTTTTGGTACGTCTAATAATTAATTGAAATGTATTTTTTAGAGTATTTTAAACTAAAATTAAATTAAGTATTCAATTAAGTATTTAAATGGAAACTAAATTATTCGTTTTAGTTCTAATTTGATCGAATTATTTTAGATTTTCTGAGAATTGGTTGAGAATAATGCGAGGAAATAATGAAATTGCAAACAATCGATTTAGCGAAAATTATATAAAAAATATATGAAAAGAATTACAGTTAATAATAGTAAATAAATATATTCATAAATATACATATAAATATATATCTATACATACACACATAAATACGATACATATGAATAAGACTAAAACAACTGAATAATTAAACGAGATCGAATTCCAAATGAAACACTAAAACTTAATAAAAATACTTTAAAAAAAATTACCAAGTTTTTATTTTTTCTTGAAAATCATTTTATCAAATCGGCCACGACTATTTACAGCAGCGTATTAAAAGAATCCGCTTCTAGAATCCGTACCCGATTCGTATCTGATTAGTATTCCTTTTTCAAAGAATATCTTCTGTCTTCGCAGGAAATTCCTTCTTGATTATGATTTTATATCATCGGCGATATTTTATATGTCAACAATTTCGAAGTTGTTGTGTATTGAATAATTCGTACACAACGAAACGACAATTCACGGCAATGGTATGTCATCGATAATCGGTTTGCGTATGCGTCAACGAATGGGAAATCACTGGAAGCAATTTCACCACCCAAGAGGTGAGAACGGCACCCACTGAAACGATTATTTATCGCAGGGGTTTTCGTTTCCGATTACATTTATGTTGGTGACATTTTTATTGCCGTCGATATTGTCGCTGTTAATTTTCTCTTTTGTCATTTTGTTGTTATTTTTATTGAACTTGTTTTTATGTCTTGTTTTTTTTTTTAACATTTTTGCTGCTGTAGGTCATTGTTGTCGTTGTAACTGTTGCCTCTTATTGCTTATTGTTGGTGTTGTTTTTGCCACTATTGTTAATGTAGCCATTATTTTATGTTATTATTTGAGTTGTTGTTTTTCTTGTTGTTGTTTCTGTTGTAGTTTTGTTGTTGTTTTTTGGCTCGTTCGTTCGAACAGTTTAACTAACGTTATCAATTCCGTTTAATGTCTTTGTCGATATTTTACATTTATTAGCTTATTCATTTACTCGTTATTTCTTCATTTCTTTTCTCTTTCACTCTTTCTCTACATATCGGCTATCTCACTCGCTTTGGTCTATTAGCAGTCCGAACACTTAAATTCGGCCTTTTTCACCCGATTTGTTTCACCCATTTTATGCCTTTGTCATGTTTTTTACACATTTTTACGCTTTCGATAACCGACCTGCTTTTTGCTAAATTTTGGTAGCCTTTACACGGGTGAAGGGGTGATAATAGTGTTGGTGTAGTAAAGGGTGAAGGTCGCAACTCTTTTATAGCATTACCAATGTAATCGTGTGTGGATGCAATCAATGCTTTTTAGACTTTCAGCAAAGTGTAATTATTATTATTCGGAGCCGTAGACTAATCTCTTTTATCTGGAAAAAGCTAATACTAAATTCATTTAAAAACTAGTTGTGGAATTTAATTAACACTCATCCATTAAAAAGTGAATAAATAAATAACCAAGCTACTAATATTTGCTTTATTTCTTTGTGTCTTTGGGTCGATAATTAATTGGTTTCCTAAATTTCATAAAACAACTTAAAACAACTTAAAAATATGCTTAAAAAATTCCATTCCGTGAGTAAATAATTTAAACAAAAATAATTTAAAACAACACAAAATTTGTTTAAGTTATTAATGTTTCCACGAAAAAGTGTGGTATCTCTGAATTTTCACTCCTTTTTTGCCGAAGGTTTAAAACGTACTCTCAATCTTTAAAAATACTTAATCTACTCTGTCTAGAAATAAGACAACATGCCAGAGATAACGCAAACGTGCGTGACTATTAAACGTTCAAAATGATTAATGAGCTAATGAAATTGTATTTCAAAATTATCCAGAGACAAGAAATGCATTAATTCAATCAACCTATGCCTTCCAATGACCTCAGATTGTGGTACACGCGTATTTAATCGATGCGAAGGTAATAAGACTCCAATAAATAGACCCTGATGAAATCGATGGCAAGGATACATCACAAGGATATACCCTAAAATTTCTCCCTTCACTCGATTTGATAGAAAGATAGGTTTGAGTGACAGAAGCAAACAGAACATTTCAATGATTTAAATAAACCATTCAATACCATCTGTGAGATTTCAATCACTGCCAACGGGATTTGAAGTCTCAACTTTTTCCACTCGCACCAGAAGTGTCGAGGGAAATAAGAAAAAAAATCATAACAAACTCAAATTGATTTGACACTGAAATAGAAAGCGATCTATCATAAAAGTCAAGCCAAAAAAAAAACAAAAATTATATCTAGTTTAGAATCAAAACTTCGGGATTCACATATTTCAGAAGGTGAAGGTGAAACCCTTTTCAAAGATATTTTCGAGTAATGTCTGCCAAATAATCGACGAGAAATTTTTTATTCCGTTTTTTCTTAAACTTTCTAATGTGATAATTTTAAAATACATTATCTCACACGTCGCGTCATTGCATTTCTTTATTGCAGTAATAAGAAATGCATTGTCGTGTTACCCAAAAAGTAAAACACTAACAAAATCTAACACATTTTACCGCGGGTCCCAGAAATAAAAATTGTTTTCATTTTACCGGGGGATAAAATATATTTCTTGCTAGGAAAACCTAAGAGAATATCGCTTAGGAGTCTTTTATGGGATTAAAAGTACATTTCTGTAATAATTACAATAATAAAAACAACAACAACAACAACCTCTGTAGCGCGAAACCCCTATAAGGACTAATAATATTAGATCTTTAGCTCGAAACCGATTTCATCGCCTTTCAACTTTTACGTATTTCACAGAAAAGAAAAACTAGTTTGCGTTGTTTCCAATTCATTTCCCAAAAGTATTTACTTATTCATTCACTCACTCATTCATTGATTCGTACTGACAATAATCTTAACGAGTCTTGCGAAAAGCACTTTCCTTTTTCTCTCCTCCCCTGAAAGCTAAAGATTTTAGCAGCGGAAGATACCATTCATTATTTTCCAAAAATTTAAGCAAAATATGAAAATCCTGGATTAAGAAAGAACCCAGGTGTAGAATGAATGAATGAAAGAGCGAGAGCTTACCCTTCTATTGTTAAGACCCCTAAGCAGGCGTTCAAATCGCATTCCGCGAGAAATTTTTGGGTTACGAATAAATGCGTGGCCATATCCCGTTCCGTTTTCATTGCTGTTGTTGTTGTTGTTTTATTCATTATGTTAAGGAACGAGTTATTTCGAATTTATTATTACGTTATTGGCACTGCGGCATAAACTGCTAATTGACGAAAAAAACTTGCATTCGAGACCAGATTATGATTTATGAATGCTAAGGGCGTTTCAAAATGGAATAGCCTTCTGGATCCCTTCTCGAAATGATTAATCTCAGAAAAGAAATTATTTTGGTAAATTACGTTAATTATAATTAAATTTGATTTTGGATTGTATGGATTTTGATTCGCGGCGAAGGCGATTATTCAATCAATAGAAAGTTGTTGTAATATATTTGTGTATGTCATAACGCAAATTATTAAGCAATTTCCTTTAATCTCGACATTAACTTCCTGCTTTTTTTAATTTTCGACTAAAGTGAAATTAATTTTGCACTTAATAAAATATTACTTCTAACTTTTCCTCTTGGTTACCTCTCGGTGAATGATCTTCTAATTTCATTCCACAGTAAATAATCGTATAAAGATATCTCTAAAAGATATCTCTAAAAAATAACGATATCGTAAAGAGTTGCGAAAGCATCCTCAAGAGATCTAACGGAAAATAGAAAAACAACAAATCAACAATTCTGTACGTTTAATCGATGTGGTTTTTGCGAAGAGCCGCCACTTTCAAGCATTCTCAAGTGAGCGAAACTGAAACGAAGAAGACGTAAATTGGAAAGGAGGTGACGCGTGATGATAACAAGAGTATGTGGTTTCCGTTGAATTAACGCGGAGCGACCCTAAAGCAACTAGAAGGAACAACAACGCGACCACACAAACAACAATAAACACATTGTTACAACAAAGCAAATACGAATTAGTTACGGTTTCCCAAAGAGGTGAACCAAACAGCCGACCCAACAGCCGGCCACCCCAATTCACGATCGAATAGTACGAAAAGAAGAAGGCAAGGGAAGAAAAGAAGGTAACAGTAATAAACTAAAAATCATCGTACTAACAGAATTTAAATCATTTACAAAAACAAAAAAGCATATCAGTAAGAACAAACAAAAAGCACCGGCTATTACAGATTCTGGATATGCGCTCATATTTCTTACGTATTTGTTAACCGACCGGAAGACCAAACGGACACAAGCACGCATACTTATTCACCTAATCCATATGGCTAATAATGAAACCGATGAAGAAGAAGAAGAAGAAGAAGTGGAAGAAGACGAACATGCGAAAGCAATCAATTGGTACTTCATAGGCTTCCCCTTCACGCCCGCCCCCCCTCACAAACAACACCAGTAGACTGCGTGACTACTGCCGTAGACGGCGTAGGTGGTAATCGTTTCCGTAGGACTTACTTCCTTCGAATTCCTGTTAATGTTGTTTTCTAGTTCGCAACAACAACAACAACAACTGCCGCACCAATAACAACGAAAATAACATTTTGTCAAGTGAAAAAGCACGTGATCCATTAAAGACACTTCAAAGACATTCACGTCACGTCTGAATAGAGAAAGAGATATATCATCGTGTTCTTTCGGCACTTTTGGAAAGTCTAGTCTACAATCAATGGGCAATAGTACGAATTTCGGCCACTTATTGCATCAAACGGATTAAAATTGTTAACAAATTTCGTAAGGAATTAAGGGGGGGGGGAGGAAATGGGAAAATTGATTTATTGGAAAATGTTCACACTTCGTTTTTTAGAAAAAAAGGAAATATTGCAACGAAAAAACCTCTAGCGATTGTTTAATCAAGTAATTATTATATTTATAAGCAATTGCTTAAGGGCTTGGAACTTAAGAACTTATTCTCCAATAGTTAATTTATGAAATACCTTTGATAATTCGTCCTATTATTTTTCTAATATTCCATAAAAATAATTGAAATAAAATATTAATTTGGAAAAGTTGTTAATTTTCTATAAAAACTCTTTTATATGTAATTATTTTGATATGAATTAAATCGAATATTTTATTTTATTCGTTGCTTTTCATTTATATATTTCAACATTAACCCTTCTTTATATCGTCAATCATTTATAGATTCGTGTGGATTCGGTTTGACACATTTGTGGGTTTAGTTGTTTTTGTATGATTAATGTGTTATCAACGCAAAAAAGGGCTTATGCTTTCCGTAATTCCTTTAGGAATTACTCCGGCAACTGTTATATTTTTATGACTTCAACTTTGACACAATGTTTGGATGCGCCTCCGGTCTTTCATCTCACTTATGATGCCACGACATCTATCGATTATTGCAAGGTATTACTTATGATTTACTACTTGTGAACTAAGGTATCATTTATGATTACGATAATGACAATATATTCTGACAACGTATATATCACGACCTTAGAGTATTTACAGTTTTTCTTTAACATTTTAACAATAATTATCGCTAGAGTACATCAAAAACCTCCTTGATATCCTTTTTCTTACTCCACCAGTTATTACAATTGCTCTTTAAGGACACCTACTCCCCTCGAAAAAATAAAATTATTTTGCGTTTCATTCACGAAGACGTCTATACTCAAAGTATCTTTGGTTAAATCAGAGAATATTTCGTAAAATTTTTCATATTTCTTTTATAATAAGAAATTTATATAATTTTTATTAAATTTTTATTAACATTTTTATTAAATTGATTCATAGTAATTATTTTTATTTAAGTAAATTCATAATTTATTTTTATAATAAAAGTTGTGGCATGTACATTATAATAACTCCTTCTTTGTAGATTTAATTATCACGCGTAACTAATTATCTCTTATGAAAAATTTAATATTTGTATTTTAAAGATTTGTGTCTGGAATCCTCGGTTATGACACGACTTATGGCATTATCATACCATTGTCGTGTCGGCGACAAATATAAATAAAACTCATCATAAGGGTTAAATAAACTCATTGAAATAAAACAGAATAAAAATATGTTTTTTGAATTCGCATCATTGAATTGATTGCATTAAATATAATGTAAATTAAGGCAAAGCCAGAAAAAATCTGAAGCGTAATAAATAAGCTTGTAAAATTCCAGAAAACCGTGCAATAAATTCATAAATTATGCCAGAATATAATGTCACACGTCCACGTAATACAAGCACACAACTATCCCAAAAAATAGATATATCAATAAAGACAACAACAGCAAAACAGCAAATGTGTTTGCAGATTCAATCATCAAATAAATTTTCTCATTACCCCAAAAGAAAACCTCCCCTCCTTTTGTGCGAATTTTGCGAAATTCGTTGCAATTAAACCAAAACAAATGCCACAACAATATTTGGTTGTTTGTAAAAAAACATAACAAAATTAATGTTACCAATGGCAATAACTACAATAACAAACAATAACAACGATAATAATTCTAAATATACCAACGCGAGCAACTGCAATAACAGTTATAACAAAAAAAAAGAAGGCCGGAAGATTACAACCACATTATAATTAATTTTTGTAAAGGATTATTTAATGAATTCGCAGGAAAACAGTTTTAATCACACACACAATCGAACAAAGCAATATCACTGGTGCAACATCAGTTAAGAGTATGAATATTCTCTAAATCAAATTACATTTTTAAATCTCTTTCAAAAAGAAATCAGAAAAAAATGCTAATAAAATGTGAAAATTTTTCAGATTTTTAGTTATAAAAATTTTAATTGCATTGGTTAGGAATTCAATAGAAAACTTCTAATGAAATCTAAAATAGAAGTATCGTATATAGTATATACTATATACTTGCATATATCAATAACATTGTGCTGCGAGGAAAATTGATGAAGATTGATACACAAAATGACAATTAAAACTCAAGTTGATGACTCGACTCTGTGGCAACAGTAAAAGAATTAGTTTAAGAAGACAGCATTAATAAAGCTAAAAGTCGAAATCTTACTGACACCGATTACAAAAATACCTTCAACAGCAACACCAACCGAAAGAATGCCATTGATTTATTAAATTGCGAGGATATTGAAATCTGCCAACACAAAGCCAAACAATTCAGAAACTCATTAAAAGCACAAGTTTTAAAAGCAAGGTCGAAATAACTACGCGTTATACTAAATTAAGATGAAGTAAGCAAGAGTGAGAGAAAGAGGGAGAGATAGAGGGTGAAAGAGAGAGAGAGGGGGGGGAGAGTTTGAAGTATCCCTTTGGTTGGTCGCTTAAAACGAGGCCTGACTTAAAAATTTATATTTTCTGAAGACGAGAAAAGTATTGTTTTATCATTTCAAAATTAATCGTTTCTTTCTCCAATTTTAAACCTAAAAAATTGATTCCTTTAAAAAGTTGTTCAGCTTAAATTCATCAAGCATTTAAAAGCTTGTTTTTTAAAAAAGGGTTACGTTTAATCTAGATGATTATCCACAAAAAATAAAAGTTCGATTTGCTAACGAAGTAAATTTCACTAACAATATGAAAAAACGATGAGGCGAATGATCGACCATAGACCACCAGACACTCTTTCCCCCCCATCCCCCTCTTCAGGGGATGCCCCTAACAACGGTGTTTACACGAAACGTTAATGAATTTATTGCAATAATAATAAAAAAGCATTAGTACGAAACAAGATTAAAGAATGGAAGCTGAATAATATCCACCTGCGCCATTTAATCCATCCATCAATCAATCAATTCCTATATCCATTCGTTTACTCATTCATTCATTCATTTAACTGTCAACCTGAATTATTGGATCAAGCCTGGTCTGCAGTTCCTTCATCGAGAGAACGCGCACACAAATACACACGCCCTTTGCACAGCATCAACCTCAAGGGACCTCGAGAGAAACTGCCTGGTGCAGCAGCAATGACAATAATAATGCCATCGGTGCCGCCAGGAGAGGTAGCAACGGCAGAGGCAAGAATATTGCTAGTGGTCACATTTGGTCACATCAAGTAATTTAATGGTTTCCATTTTTTTCAAAAACAATCCCACAACAACACCAACACATCGGGAAATAACAACAATGCTAATAAAAGTAGGAACAACAACGACAAGAGTGCGAGGCGAATAAAAGTAAAAGTGAACAAATGCACGGATTACTTATTTCGAAGTTATAAAAATAAATTAAAGTTCGGACTCGGAATATTCGAAGTGAGAAAGAAAATCCTGACAGGAAAATTTTCAAAAGAGTCGTGAGCGTTAAAATCGAACAGATGATACGTCAATGTTCATTTAGAAGTTCTATAAAAGGTATCTCTGTAATTGAAGATAATTTATAAAACACATTGTTTCAAACTAGAAGTAAAGAAAGACTAAAAAAGTCTTGAAAAAGTGTGTTTGGTTCAAAAAGTTCGCTGGAAGGAATAAAAGGAATGAACATTTTCAGTTGATTTGTCGTTTTGATTTGATAATTTGAAGCCAGAATGAATCTATAAACAAAGCAAAGCAAATTTCAAAAAGATATTGTAAAAGTATTGAAAAAATGAAATTAAATTATTGAAGTGATGACGAGAAATTAAAAAGTTCGAGCCAATTGATTACAAACTATTACGCTCTAACTGAGACTCGGAATTCGTTGTTTTTCGATTCAGAATGTAATAAATTTAATTAATAATTTCTTATTTTGGAAAGAATTTAATGATCTTTTCAGTTAAGTAGTTAACAAATTCCATACAGGACCTTCATGGTTCAGAATACTCAAATTATACTGTTTTTTCCCTTCAAAATAAACAGCAAGCGTCATTGGCATTGTCTTGCTAATCGTGATTAAACAACTGCTCTAAATCAATAGCCAAATACTAGTTATTTACCACAAAAGTCATTATTCACACATACACATGCACACAATCATCTTTGCGTACGCACACAATCATCTTTGCGTACGCACACACATATGTTTCGACATTTCCGCAACAACAATCAATCAAATCAACTAACTAACTAATTTTTTAACAATCTTAACCAAGTGAGTTCTATATGAAAGCGAGTTCAATATTTTTCCTTCGTTTATAAGAGTTCTGAAGGATACTAAAATCAGCAACCATCATTCTTCATTGTACCCTCCCCTTCCTTGCCAATTGTCATCGATCAACACTTCGCTTTGTTTGACAATAGATTTTCTATTGACGTTGACAATGCAAATTAGTGACATAAGGCAGAGTAATAGCTACAATAATTGCAAAAGCAACAACAGCAACAACAACACCAACAACACCAGCACCAGCAACAACAATACTCAGTTAGTAGCAATGGAAATAATACTCGCAGATCCTTCGAAATGAATTTAATACAAACAATGGACATTGTCAATATCAGTGAAAGCAAGGATAGGTAAAGTGTTGATTTTAGCATTCCTGTTGTGTTCCTCGTTGTTGTTGTTGCGTTGGTTGTTGATTTTGCTATAGTCGGTGTGTTCAGTTCTTAGTTTTGTTATCGTTGCTTTTGTCTTTGTGTATGCATGTATGCAAGCAGAAGTATAGTAATATTAAATAAAGCCTGCAGAGCATAAACAAGCGATAACTTAAGCGAGTGTACTTGAACAAGAGACAAATTGAACAATAGACACATTTAGAGATAAAATAAACCGGAAGACAAATTGACAATTGAAAGATCGACAGCAAACTTTAGATATTTTAGGGAAAGATTTCAAACTGGTCGAACACACACACATGCAAAAGATGAATTTAAGAACAGAACGAAGTTTAATAAATAGAAACCAACCCATGGTTAGACTAAGGAAATACGAGTATTGGAAAGAGATATGGGAAAACTTGTGTAAAAGGAAATCCTATAAACGAAATTCGAAAATGACACAGAGATAAAATTGTGACCAAATTTCAAACAAATTCTTCATAATTTTCAATTTTTAATTGCGTTGCTTTTGACCAAAGATAGTCTGTTTTCCTGCAGTAAAATTTCAAACAGTAAATAATGGAAATACGGTTAAATTTGGAATACGGTTAATTATTATGGGTTAATTATATTATCGGTTCAAAGTATTTGTATAATAATATAAGGAAAATATAATATAAGGAAAAGCTTGTATAATACCCGTTTCGAATTTAAATTTTATTTCTAATTTATATCTAAACTCCGCTTAAAATTGTGTTTTGTTCATCCCTTCGAGGAACTAAATAGAATTTTATTAATAATATGAACTGATTCCAGATATTGAATTATTAGATTATATTTAGAGTTTGATTATTTTCCATTTTAAGTTAGAGTAATCTATTTCGAGGTCTGAAATTAGTAATCTATTTCGAAATATATATATATATATATATATATATATATATATATATATATATATATATATATATATATATATATATATATATATATATATATATATATATATATATATATATATATATATATATATATATATATATATATATATATATATATATATATATATATATATATATATATATATATATATATATATATATATATATATATATATATATATATATATATATATATATATATATATATATATATATATATATATATATATATATATATATATATATATATATATATATATATATATATATATATATATATATATATATATATATATATATATATATATATATATATATATATATATATATATATATATATATATATATATATATATATATATATATATATATATATACATATTTATATATATATATATATATATATATATATATATATATATATATATATATATATATATATATATATATATATATATATATATATATATATATATATATATATATATATATATATATATATATATATATATATATATATATATATATATATATATATATATATATATATATATATATATATATATATATATATATATATATATATATATATATATATATATATATATATATATATATATATATATATATATATATATATATATATATATATATATATATATATATATATATATATATATATATATATATATATATATATATATATATATATATATATATATATATATATATATATATATATATATATATATATATATATATATATATATATATATATATATATATATATATATATATATATATATATATATATATATATATATATATATATATATATATATATATATATATATATATATATATATATATATATATATATATATATATATATATATATATATATATATATGTGGGTTGGCAACCCAGACTTGAGAAAGAAGAGGAAGAAATGATAGAAAGGCAGTTAAGCAACACGAGGCACACGCGGCAGACGCAGAATTTCGATGCTCTACTCATAATTCCCAAAAATAAAATTAAAACGGTCTATATTGTGAAACTAATGAAACAAACATAAAAGTTTTTGGTATTAATAAAGATTTTCCATAAATTTGGGGGCTCGTCCGAAATATTTGAAGTGAAAATAAGAGTTTGTGCAAAAAGAACAATCCGAGTGCAATGGCGTCTTTAGGTTTATTCGAGAAAGTTCGCGACAATTTGAAGCGCAGCCGTAAGGAAAGCGTCGTGACTCTGCACAAATTCGTTTTCGAGCACGATGGTGACCGAAAAAATCGACAACGGTTACGGGAATTCGAGGGGTTCGATTTCAACGAAAACGACGAAGAATACAAAAGAAAAGAGGCATATATTGATGCAAATTTCGACGCCAGAGACTTTGCTGCGATTTGTAGTATTTTAGGCCTCAGCCATAAATGCGAAAATTTGAAAACGCAGATTTTCAGAAATCTGCGCAAAGGGCACTTGTTGTGCTCAAATGACGATGGCGACGATAGCGGCGACAGCGACGAGGACGCCGAGTTTGGTGACGTGGGCAGCGACGGCGACGGCGTAAGCACAATAGACGG
This sequence comes from Physocephala rufipes, assembly GCA_963966595.1. Classification (NCBI taxonomy): domain Eukaryota; kingdom Metazoa; phylum Arthropoda; class Insecta; order Diptera; family Conopidae; genus Physocephala; species Physocephala rufipes. The sequence continues at coordinate 43,241,367 of OZ016502.1, read as the reverse complement.
TGCAAGCAAAGCGGCAAGCCTTAATAAGAGCATCGACGATGAAGAGCGACGAGTTGACCGCAGACGCAACTGTACTACGAATAGAAGGAGAGAAAGACAAGAAAGCGACAATTGCTTTTTGTCTTTTGCGAACGATGACGATACGCGAGCAAATACAAATACAGCTATGGCAAGAAATTCGACTACGCAAATGTCTAGATTTTCTGTTAATTTTCGTGACGTGGAAGACTCAGTCAAATTGTTTGATGGTAGTGGAAAAGTACCAGTTGAAATTTGGGTAGAGGAGTTTGAAGAAACTGCTGCAATAATGTATTGGGATGATTTTCAAAAATACGTGTTCGCGAAGAAATGTTTAAAAGGACTAGCAAAATTGTTTATTTCAAGCGAAAGAGGCATAACATCATGGCAAAAACTAAAATTTAGTTTACTAAAAGAATTCAAAACCGTAGCAAATAGTGCACAATTGCACAAGCTACTTTCCGATAGGAAAATGTCTAAAGATGAAGGAGTGTATGAATATTTTTTTCATATGAAAGATTTGGCGTCGCGCGGAACCATAGAAGAGTGTGCACTCATACAATATGTGATCGATGGCGTGAAAGATTTAAACTTGAATAAAACAATTTTATACGGCGCAACTAACATAGACGAATTTAAACAAAAATTAAAAGTGTACGAACTTATGCGCGAAAAATATAAGCAAACGAGGGATAGTGATAAAAAAGAAAATGAAAAGAAAACCAACTATTCGGAGAAAAACGTTAGACGCGAAATTATTTGTTATAACTGTGGAGAAAAAGGGCACAAATCGATTGAATGTGCAAAGAAAGACAGGGGTACCAAGTGTTTTGAGTGCCAACAGTTCGGGCATATTGCAAAAAACTGTCCGGGAAAGCGAAGTTGCAACACCACAAGGAATGTAAATGTAATTAGTGCGGTAAAAAATTTAATGCAAAAGACAGTTCAAATCGGTAACTTACACTGTGTTACGTTATTTGATACGGGTAGCAATGTAAACATTATGTCAGTTGGCGTATACGAAGCATTAAATAAGCCCGAACTTATGGATTCAAAAACACAATTGTCCGGTTTCGGTAAAGCGACTAGTTTTAAACCTATTGGTGAATTATCGCAAAACGTTGAAGTGGACGGTGAGGTTTTCAATTTACTCTTCCATGTCGTGCCGACTGATTATCTGGATGTAGACATTATTATTGGTGCAGACTTTTGTTTACAAGCTGAATTGACCATCAACCCTAGTGGGCTTAAAATAACAAATTTAAAACAAGCAGCCAAAAATGAAGATGAAGCTACGATTTTTAATATAAACATAGATCTGGATGCCGAAAACGTCAATATAGACGAAAAAGCTTGTGCGAGTGCTAAGCAAAAAGTTTTAAGCCTAGTACAAAATTATGAACCAAAACAGTGCAAATCAACAAACGTTAAGATGCAAATAATATTAAAAGACGAAACACCTATTTATTGTGCTCCACGCAGGTTGCCATTAACTGAACGATCCGTGGTAGACAATCAAATCCAACAGTGGTTAGAAGACGGAATCGTGGAAGCGTCGGATTCGGAATTTAGTAGTCCGATCGTACTTGTAAAAAAGCGAGATGGCTCGTCGCGGTTATGTGTTGACTTTAGACGCCTAAATAAAGCGATAATGAAAGACCGTTTTCCGCTTCCACTAATAGAAGACCAGTTAGATAGACTACAGAACGCGAATATTTTTAGCACAATCGACTTAAAGAGTGGATTCTTTCATGTGCCAGTGGCGGAAGACAGTCGAAAGTATACGTCATTTGTGACACATAGCGGACAATACCAATTTTTGAAAGTTCCTTTCGGTCTTTGTAACTCGCCCACGGTTTTTCAACGCCATATTAACAGTATTTTTCGTGATTTAACGTGTCGTGGTATTGCCCTACCGTACATAGATGATATCATCATACCGGCCGCAGACGAGTGCGAGGCTTTGAAAAATTTAGAGGAAGTGCTAAATTTGTGTAGAGATTATGGTCTTCGAATAAATTTTAAAAAATGTCAGTTTCTTCAAACCAGAGTTGAGTTTTTAGGACACGTTATTGAGAACAAACAAATATCGCCATCACCAAGTAAAGTCGAGGCATTGCTCAACTACAAAGTGCCCCATAGCTTAAAGCAGCTAGAAAGTTTTCTGGGGCTTGCAAGTTATTTTAGAAAATTCATCAAGGACTTTTCACGAATCGCACGACCACTTAGTGACTTACGAAAGCAAAACAGAAAATTTGAAATCAAAGAAGAACAATTGAACTCATTCTATAAGTTGAAAGAAATTTTAAGTGAAAAACCAGTGCTAAATATATTTAATCAGCAATCTGAAACAGAAGTACATACCGACGCTTCAATTGAAGGATACGGCGCGGTTATGTTGCAAAAATCACCGGAAGATAACCAGTTTCATCCAGTTTATTATATGAGCAAGAAAACGACGGACGCGGAACGGAAGTATACGAGTTACGAATTAGAAATCTTAGCAGTCATCGAAGCGCTGAAAAAATTTAGAGTTTATCTTCTCGGTATGCACTTTAAAGTTGTTACCGACTGTAAAGCGTTCACGAAAACTCTCGAAAAGAAGGACCTCTGTACAAGGGTAGCAAGGTGGATCCTTTTTTTGCAAGAGTATGATTATATCATCGAACACAGGTCCGGTTCGCAAATTAGGCATGCTGATGCTCTGAGTAGATATGCAGTAATGGCCATCAACAGTAACAGTATCATCGCAAAAATTCAACAGGCTCAATTACAAGACGAAGCGTTACAAGCTATTCGAGAAATACTCAAAAGTGAACAATCGTATAATGGGTATTATTTGAAAAGCGATGTACTGTATAAACTTGTAGACGAAGATGAACGATTAGTGGTACCAAAGGGCATGCAGAGGGAGATCATCAAACAAGCGCATGAAAAAGGTCATTTCGCCATTAAGAAGACGAAGGAATTGCTGAACAAGGAATACTTCATACCTAAGCTCGACGAAAAGATCCAGAACCACATTTTCCATTGCATACCGTGCATTGTAAGTAATCGAAAACAAGGTAAGCAGGAGGGAGAACTCAACTGCCTAAGCAAAGGGGAACAACCATTACAAACATACCATATCGATTTTTTGGGGCCGTTGGAGTCGACCAGTAAACAGTACAAACATATACTGGCCATTGTTGATGCTTTTACGAAGTTTTGTTGGCTCTATCCCACGAAGACAACATCAGCGAGAGAAGTTATCACAAAATTAAATATGCAAAATACTACGTTTGGAAACCCTGCTAACATCATATCTGATCGAGGTGCGGCTTTCGCTTCTGACGAATTTCGCGCCTATTGCGAGCAAGAACATGTTAGGCATCACAAGATCACTACTGGATTGCCCCGGGCAAATGGGCAAGTAGAAAGATTAAATGCAACTATTATTAACATCCTGTCAAAACTCAGTGTCGACGACCCGGCGAAGTGGTATCGCTTCGTCGACAGAGTCCAACAAACCATAAATTCCACGTATGCAAGAAGCATCGGCAGAACACCGTTTGACTTATTAGTAGGCGTCAAAATGCGCACCAAAGATGAGCCTTACATCAAGCAATTAATTGAAGAAGAAATAATTGCGAATTTTAACGAAGACCGCGATCTCATGCGCAAATTAGCTAAAGAACAGATATTTAAATTGCAAGAGGAAAACCGACGTAATTTCAACCTTCGACGTAAGCCTGCCAATAGATACAAGCCTGGAGACCTTGTAGCGATAAAGCGCACTCAGTACGGTGGCGGTCTGAAATTGAGGCCAAAGTATCTGGGGCCTTACAATATCGTCCGAGTGAAACCAAATCATACCTACGATGTCACCCGAGTTGGCGAAGGGGAAGGATCGAAGGAAACCACGACGTGCGCCGAATACATGAAGCCTTGGCCTGGAGGGGACGTCAGTGACGACTCATTCGAGGCGAATGATCAGCAGGAAGGCCGAATGTGGGTTGGCAACCCAGACTTGAGAAAGAAGAGGAAGAAATGATAGAAAGGCAGTTAAGCAACACGAGGCACACGCGGCAGACGCAGAATTTCGATGCTCTACTCATAATTCCCAAAAATAAAATTAAAACGGTCTATATTGTGAAACTAATGAAACAAACATAAAAGTTTTTGGTATTAATAAAGATTTTCCATATATATATATATATATATATATATATATATATATATATATATATATATATATATATATATATATATATATATATATATATATATATATATATATATATATATATATATATATATATATATATATATACATAATTTTTTATACTAATGATCTTTGCCAATTTTCACTAATTGCAGATGGTAAAACAAAGAGTTTTTTAGGATGAAAGTGAACTGAAGAGCTAATGGATAATTATAATTACCCTTGTCCCTGGAGACCAATAATAAATCTACGTGAACTGAACCGTGTTCTCGTATAGCCCTTATCCTTCAATATCCACAGATGTGAAACCATATGGGCGTATATACGGCGAACCTTTTATTTGTCTAAATTTTTTAAATGTTTTTTTGCTGATTCTCAGCTTGAAGCATTTTGAATTTTCCCCTTTGGTGTTTGCGCACCCTTGAAGTTAAATTTCTAATAATATTCGTCCTTCGGTGGGTGAGCGCCTATTTTGGTTTTTGTTATGATCGAAAGGGCCGAATCATTAATGATTAGGATAAATAAATTTGCAACACGAACACCAACAACTGATTTTTTTTATATTCTAAACATATTGCTAAATATTTTTATCACTGAGTGCACGAATTGGGTACGGAGGAGCTATTACTGTGATCCGTGAACCGGACGTAATTCTGAACTTCTTGTGGAAACAAAAAACTGGAGTCGATTAAATTAATATTTTCGATAAGGCTTAATTATAAACTCATTGATAAGTGTATCATATTTAATTTTGTAAATGTATTTTTGTTTGGTCAAATTAGATTAATTTGATTAAAATATAATCCAGACTAATTGGAAGTTAAATGGACTTACTTTAAATTTAAAATAATTACGGCATTTTCTTAACACGCGTTCTTTTTTCAGTTTCACGAATACACTAGAAGCATATTCTTCTCTTCTAGATTAATGAAGTAGTTACAAAAATTCGTAATAGCTTGATATTTTCCGACATACCCCCAAAAAACTGAAAAGTAATAACTTCATTTTTCTCAACTCGAATTGATGTATCTACAAAGTAATTCAAGGTCCTGGATTAAGTCCTTAATGTGCAATAATTCTCGAAAAAAAAAGAATGAAGAAATCTCTTTTGGACGTATTGTTATTGTAGTTTTCTTGTAGATACACAAGCTCTTACATTCAGGATTCTCAATCTCGACGAACAACTCCTGTCTGTAATTGCATGGGATAACGTAATACAAACAAACCCATGTAATGGCTACACAACTACAAAGGCAAAAACAAGAACAAGAGTGTGAGAGAGAGGGAGGGAGGGAGAGAGAGAAGTAGAGGACAGAAAGACAGAAGGACAGCTAACTGCACAAAGAACACAAAGTCGTATCTGTGCTTTGGCACAAGAAGCAAGATTGCAACTAATCCCTTTAACAGATCCCTCCTCTAGCAGTGCATTTCATGCTCACAAAATTACAACAGCAACAAATTCTCTAAGGGCACTCTTAATTTTCTCTCAGTATTTTTACTTCTCTTTTTTATTTTCTTTTCTTTATTTCATTTTATTGCAAGCAAAAATTATTTATTTGCACAAACGTTTGTTTGTTTTTTGATTTTTGCTTTTATCAAAAACCATCACAAAAGGCAAGCAGACCTACACAGACAACGTAAGACATGGACGGATAGAGCAAGAGAAATCCTCGACTACAAAGGACTCATAGGGTTTTGTTTGCCAAACCGAAAGGATATCGTACTTTATGCATCGTAAGTCGTTTACTACGTTGGATCATTTCATAAAAGACGAATAACAATGTCATCCTGTCAATAATGTTATCCCATCGTACGTATATTCGTATGTGTGTCGAGTACGATGTGATCGAGATCGACGTTAAGGCAGATTGAATTATGATCCTGAAAACGGAGGGCGTTAAAGGAAGACAAACCGCCGAAACGAATCAAGGTAATAGAAGAAATCAAAACGACGAAACAAATTAAAGGAAAACAGATTTGAAAAAAATATTTCCTTTTCATTCACGAAAATTTTTATTATCTTTATTTGGGTTTGTGTTCAGACAACGTCGATCAGATCAGTCAGCCGATGTGGTTTATCATCGAATTCGTAATAAATAAAAAAATTGAAAAACAATTCCACGTGAAGCCTTCTCCGTGGATTAATTGCGTTGTAGATTTCGAAGGAAACAAAGGAAAACGTTTGTACAAATAAAACTCGATGGGAAAGCGAGCAGATGAAGAAGATTATGCAATACAAAAACGCGGAGGAAATAATTTTTATGATTGTTATGAGTTTAGACAATTAAAAAGAAGAAGATTGTTCTAATAAAAGAAATACCTGAAGGAAGTTCGAGTTTATTTTAAAGAGGGTTAAGTTCTCTCTATGAATTTAACAATAGAAAATTTTCTAGACAGGTAATTGTTCACGTAAGGCTTTCTGAGACCAGCTGACGGTTTCTTCTTAAAAATATTTAAAAAAATCAACTTTCAATACTATTCAATTAATTCTCTTTTGTAAGAAAGAATAACATAAAATTGTCGATGAAATGGAATGTCATTCAAACGCCTGCTTGAGTGACTTTAAGTGGCAACTCTTGTCAATCATATAGAATCCCATTCTGTCCCTTCAATTCTGCAGCGCATTTTCGATGGTTTCAATCTCTTTTCCAGAACAAAACCTCGTCAATGTTTTATTTGTGGTGAAGTGTTTTTTTAGATTACAAAATTTCGTATTACTTCTGCAGCTCAAACCTTTAAAATCACTTAATTGTAACTCGTTTAATTTATCCGTCTAGCACGAAAATTTATTCAGAAAGAGCAAACACCAATAGATGTTTATTTTGCGTAAGTTAAAATAAATTGCAGACCTATCGATTAAATACTAATATATTGAATGAATAAATTTGTGTCGTGTGAGCGTGTATGTGTGTATGTGTATGTATGTATGATTGTATGAGCACGTATAAGTATGAGTATGATTGTGATGGGAGTGGCTGTGATGTGAATATGTGTCTCTGGGTATTTGTGTGTGTGTGTGTGTAAAACAAATTCTTGCCGCCTAAGCCATTGCATTGAAAGTCAGACGCGATAATCGTAACTGCATTTTTGTTCAATATTGTTGTTATCAATAATTTCCTAATAATTAGTTCAATTTAATTTGAATAGATAAATAGTTTAAGCACAAATATAAAATTCATGAAATGAATAAATCACACGGAAGATCTACTTGTGAATTTTTACATAATTTATCCTTTGTAACAGGATAATACATAATTTATTGAATATTTACTCAGAAGTAAGTCAGTCTATCTTGAATAATTTGAAACGATTGCAGATTTTCCGAAATAGTTTCCTCATTACTAGAATAAATAGCTCGTTGTCCAAACTATTTTCGCAAGGTGTTGTAGGAGATTTTTTCGTGTGAGAATTCTATTCCTACCGGAATAAAAAATCTCCCCATCCTGAGAAACAAATCTAAAAACTCTTCGTGTTAAAGGACTTTTGGGAATTTAAAAATTTATTTAACGATTAGTAACTTCAACCAGCTGTCTCTTTGCGAGGCGGGAAAAACGACAGAGGAGGAGAAGAAGGAAGAAGATATCAAGTTGGGGAAAAATTTTCATAGAATAATTTATGGCTAAGAAATTAATCAGTATGCGCGCATGTAGCGACAAATGCAGTGACAACGGCAGCGACATCAAACAGCAACAAAGACAACGGTAATAACAACAACAACAACATCAGCAAGAGCAATTAAAAATAGTCCAAACAATATTACGAACAACGAATATAGTAAAAGACGGTGGGTGCTTTTTCGTCGCTGCAACGCAACGCAACGCACATAATCATAATGCTTATGATAATTATGGCAATGATATTTGGCGCAAATGATGCTCCTATGGAGACAAATATGGAGATGAATATGGCGATGATTGTGAATAGAATGGGTTTTCTCTTTGCTTTTCTATTTTTTTATGCCCCCCCTCCCACCTACCGCTTACTTCAACCAGGCAACAAGATGTGGCATTAAATTTTCCAGTATTTAATTAAAAACATGTCGCACAGGGTGCTTCACTTGCTGCTAATATCCCAACAATGTGTTGGGTTCATTACACGCGACTTGTCATTAGGGTTAATTTTGTTGTTGTTGTTGCTAGTGTTGTTGTTGTTATTGCTATTGCTGTGGCTCTTGTTGCTGCCGCTGCCGTGTCATCACAAGAAATAAATAGTTTCCTGCATCGGGTTTATGACGGTGGTGTTTTTTCTTGATTTAAAAATCTTTTTATAGCAAGTTTTATTAATGTTTGCTTTTAAGATTTTTTCCTTATTTTATTCCCGTACGATATTATCGGAATAGTTGGCAATTTCTTCGAGAATCTTTCAAGAAATATTTTTCTTCTTTTTCTTAATTGTTGATATAAAATTAATTAATTGCTAATTAAATCTATTTAGATCAGTTCGAGTCAAGAAATACGGAAATGAGTTCAAAAAGATATCTGAATATACTTAACCCTTACACACCCGCTTCGGTCTATTATTTCCGATGAAAGAGTGATAGAGAGTGATGCGATTTGAAACGGTCGTCCGACAGTTTCGGTTTCGCAGAAAAATTTCGATTCTATAAATCCAAAATAAAACTTTCGATCGTAAGAAATATGAATGGAAGAAGATGAAGAAGTAATAACGAAAATAAAAACCTATGCATTTTTCAATTTTTTTTGTGTTTCGTGCCAACGCTTAAATGATCGTAAATCACGAAACTGACGAAGACACACGAATATAATCTGAAGATTTTCGAAACCATAAAAAGACTTCAAAAATTTACTTTACGATTTCCTGTCTTTTCACTCAGAAAAATCAAACTTGTTTGGTGTTATAAATCCTAGTTTTTCCTCTGCTTCTCATTCGCGTAAAAAGAAACATCATGGCAGAAAAGCAATAGAAGATCTTTAAGTAGAGGAAAAATTTCAATACGACTGAAAAAACTGCGCAATTTTATGGAAAAACGTAAAGAAGGGAAACAAATAAAAGATTTTACATTAAATTAAATGGTGGAACATCAGTTTTTGCCGTCAAGTGCCGCTGATGGTGACTGGTTTCTTGTTGAAGTTGTTGCCGCCGCCGACTGTGAGTATGACGTTGCCAAAGCGCAAGTGTCGGTATTTCTTCTTCAACGATCTTACGCTGCAGCACTTCATCTTCATAAATCTACAAATTAAATTCCAGCCGCAGCACGATGCATTGCGACCTCAATTAATAATATTTCTGAACATTTGAATAAACGAATTTTATTGCATTGTATTTTTGGATGGCCGGATGGATGGATGGCTGGTTGGCTGGCTGAATGGATGGATGGATAGATAAATGGATGGTGGAATGAATGGAAGGAAAGATCGAAGGTGTGACCGACGGAAGCGAAAAGGGATTGGTTGTCATCCTTTTGACAGAATGTATAAGTGTGCGTGTATGTGTGTCTGTGCCTAATTAACGCCGTTGTAAATGCTCAAGATGTTGATTATTATGATGGTGATGATAATAAAGATGGGTGGAAACGGTATATAAGCGAAAAGTCTAAGTCATTTAGAAGAATTTATATAGAGTGAGGTGGATAACCGGGGCTTGTCCTTCTGAGACCCAACCTTATTCTTCTTCATCATATGTTTTAATGTCGTCTCCTTTTTCAATGACTCTTTCCCTCTATAACCGAGTATTAACAATCAGCATCTATCTCATCGTATTTATCATCATGATCATCATCATCATCATCAGCAAAGTCACCAACATCGTCCTCATCATCAGCATCATCATTAAAATTGTAATTTTATTCGCTTGTGTATTCGGAGAACACGTGCGAAGGACACACACTTTTTAGATTCGTTTGATACTTTTGAGATTTTAAATGAAAAGGGTATCGAGTCATGAAGTGTTCGAGGATTGAAACGGTAGGAGTAGAGAATTCTCTTGACATTTTGCGTTCAATGATGCATGAGCCTGTCTCTTTATGTGCCATCGTTACTGACGTCGTTATTGTTGCTGTTGTTGTTGTTTGTTGTTGTTTGTTGTTGGTGTCAATCTGCTGACGACGTCTAGTTTATTTCTTATCGAAACGTTCGCTGCTACGAAAGCCGGTGACTGACTTCACTTACATTCCCATTCTCTCTCTCAATCTTTCTATCTATCTCTCTCTCTTTTAAAATGGAAACAGATGTCGAAAATCAGTTGTCTCGAATTAAATTCACTGGAAGCAGCATTTCAGAAGCAGAAGCAGAAATAGCAGTAATTCTTGAAGATACCTCTAAAATGATGGTGTTGATTATGGTGCTTGACTTGAGGAGGTGGCGAAGATAAAGATGGTAGAGACGATACGAAATTGAGATAGCTAAAGTACTGAAGAAAGTGATAATAATATGAATGGCAAAAGCTGCAAAACTAAGACGGTATTGCTGAAAATATTACAATATCGCTTTTGATAAGGATAGATCTAAAGGTAATGAATCGACTTCATGGTTACAACAATCGACCGGCCTCGGAAACTAGTTTGAAAACTTGCTAAACAAATTACCCGCAACGTACTTGCTGGCAGTGATCATTAAATGTGCAAATGTGCAAAAGTACTATTAGAAATATTTACCGTAAATGTATTCAGAACCTCCAAACATTTTGAAGGACATTCTCTCTTGTTTACTTTTAATGAATTTAGAATTTTATTTGATTTTACAGCGAAATACTGCGCGAAATGTTCCGACTTCCACCCTTTTAAAGGGATTAACTTATTTAATTATATATTTTCTCCCTGAGGGGATCTTTTTTTGTACGTCTATTCATAAGTCGTTCATAAGTATTCATAAGTTGAACGCTTGAGACTCTCAGAAAGTGTTAGGAAATGCATACTTTTAATAATGAAGACCCCTAAGGAGTTCCGAGTTATCTCGGTGGAAACGAAACTATTCCACAGACTTCAAGTTATTAAACAATCGTTATTAAAAAGGTAATGGTGGTAAGCAAAAGGACTAGAATTTTAGACATCTGAATAATTAATTCTGAACCTTCGTATGCTTTTACGTATCAGATCTTGAAATTAATATTCTTCCCATATTTTACAAATATTTTCTTTTCTATCCATTCCCGAACAGCTTTCGTTTTCCGCCACTTAAAATATTATTATTATATAATATCATACGGTATCCATGCCTGCCTTCCCTTCCCACCGTCCCTCCCCCTCCTACGGCATCCTACAGTTTCTGCACGATAAAATTTCATAAGTTTGCGCGTATCCAATTTTGTGTTTGCAAATTTGTCACGGGTAGAATTTCAAAGAATTTTCTAATTACATTTTCTTTTCAAATAATTGTAGAAATCTACAATTCACTGTCACTCAGTCAAAATTCGTATTTATTTTGAAATCTTACTGAATTTACATTCATTCGTTTGGTCGAAGAAGGATTATTGCGGTAGAAGGAGAAGGACGAGGGTGGAGATGAAAGGTAAGTTGTGAAAATGAAAGATATATCCTAAAGGCAGCAACATATTTGAAGTAAAATTCTTCTCATTAGATAAATTCTTTAAACAAAAACATTGCCAGAAAGAGTAATAACATTAAGTTTAATTAAGTACGAGTATGATTGAAAGTATTATAAACGTGCAGTAGCTTCGAAGGAATGCCAAAATTAATAATGAAACAGTTGTGTATTTTGAATAATGAATTATAGCATACACATGCGTGTTATTAATGCAAAATTTCATAGTTTGTTTGTTTGTTGGATTTGGTGCGAAATATTTGAATTCTATCTTCTTGTGGGGGCCAAGATATATCTAATTTAAAATGTCGGCTTATAGAAAAGCTCTACCACATTCTGTAGATTCAACAGCATTGAAAGGCACTGCCAATTGACGAGATCGCTTGCTCGATCGAGAAATCTCGCGTATTGTAATCTCTTAAGCTCTTCTTGGTTCACTTTCAGAAGATTTCTTACTTTCATTCGATGCGAATCGATTTAAGCTTCGTACAGTGGCCTGCAATAGACATTCATCACACAAAAATCAATTGCTTTTAAGTGAATAAATTTTGTTCACGAATAAATTAAATTAATGTACAAAAATTTAAAACAGTAGACATTCTCACAAATTATTATTATTATTTTTACTAAAGTTATAGTTTAGTACATTGATTTTAGCTCGACTTCAGAGATTTTCCAACAGCGAAGGCATGCGATACAACACTCTAAAGAGAACAGCAACAACAATCAAAGTTTGTCACAAGCAATCGACCATCATTTGAATATATTTTCGCGTATGCGTCACGTTACAATGACCTACTTGTTTACTGTTTACAATATGGCTTTAATTAAAATATGGCGCCCAAAAGTTATTTCACCCCATAATGGAAATTATACTTTCTATTACGAAGAGAAGAGAAGAGGAAGAGAGAACACACACATTTGTGTTTTTGTATACTCATCGCGATCTAAAAGTCGTGTAACAGGTAAAGTAATATATTTTCTCGTGTCACGTGAATAATTACGTAGCATGATTTCAATTTGTTTGAAAACATTTAGCAATTTCTCTGCCTTTAGCACATTTATTTTAAGTTAATGCCACCGAACACGATAATTTCAGTCAACAGAATTCATAAATTCATTCTTAACGATAACAAATTTTGTAAATCAATCTGACAATCTTTTGTAGTTCATCCTGTTCCATTTTACATTAACGCAAAGGCTTTGATATCAGTCACGTTAGACTTAATTATAAAGAAGCTCAGAATACTATTGTTACTTTTACTTAAGTGTGTCATAAAAATTAAATGTAATGAATTGGACAAATTCTCCATAATGTTCAAAAATCCAACAACACAAACTAATGCTTTACCAGAAATTCGAAAATCTAACAAATATTCTTAAACTGTGTGTCATAACTCATAAGAAGAATTTATATTTATAAACAAATTCATAAAAACCGTATTTATCTGAACTTTTGTCAAAGATTTTCATTTTTCTCTTTTTGGTTTGACCGATTTCTCTTTATTTGGCTTTAACTTTCTCAATTAAGGACACGAAATAATTGTTGTCCATTTCATTTGCTTTATTTTTGTAGAATTCGTAAGCAAAAAGAAGCGACAACAGCAAAGCGAATTGGATAAATATGCTTTTAATGCTCGCCTAGAGAAATATATGGTACATTCGTGATGCCAGAAGATACAAAAATTTTAGTTATCTACGAGGGGCTCGATTACGAAGCTTTATAATTTCTTTCTTCGTTGTTTTTAGAAAGTTTCCCTATTTTTTAACCGTTTTATAATTTTTGTGTTGACTTTATCCATAACTGTTCTACCATTTACTTTTCATCAATTTCAGTTTAAATTCATAATAATTTTAAGAGAGTAAGTGTTCGCTCCCATTTTTTACGAATTTAAGGTTTAACAATTTATATTGTCTTCTTTTTTCGATTAATTCTCGTTTAAAATGAGTATTTTATTAAATATTGAGATAGTAATTAAAGGATCGATAATAAAACGTTTAAAGTTGGTTTTGCGGTTTTACTTCCTGTTCCTCTGCACATCATTTTACCGTACTGCCATGCTTTGCAATATGGGTCGGCCATTTAGTTTGCATTCAACCCCCTTTTTCTCATCCTCTACATCCTTTTTCCTTCCATGCTTCTCACATTATCATCATTTATTTTTACTTTAACATTACTTTAATATTTTCCGTTCGTACAGTTCACCATTTTCACCTCTTTTCTCCCTTACACCTTCCTTTATAACTGTGTGTGTGTATTTTTCTCTCGTTTTCGGGTAATATTTTCCTTTTCCTACGTACTATTTTTGTTCATTCTTGTGTCCATCCAGTTTTAAAGTTTAATTTCTTGTTCGGGGCTGAATTCGGCGAGTTTTCGCGGTGAACCGACGCCCCATTTAAAAATCGATGGTAACAAAAATTCGAATTCTCCTTTTCTTTAACATATTTTTATCATATACTTATTGATTTTTATAAATGCTTTGGGTCATTTAAGATTTATTGATAAAATCGAAAGCTTATGCGGCTAATTCTTCTATATAAATAACATACTGGTTTTCTATGACACAGCATACTGAGAGACAATCTCTCTGTCAACGCTTTCACTTGACTCGTCCCCCTTTTCCATTCCAATGGGGCGAAATACTAGTCATTTCAATCAAAACTTCTCAACTGCACGGTTTTACGTTCACAAATAGAAAAAATGGCAGAGTGAGTGTTAACTAAATATACAGTAGACAGGTCATACATCGACACATTCGGAAACTTGAAAATATTGTTTACAAATAAGTGCATATATGTAATCGGCTCATAGGATTAAATTATCTGTGAATCAAACCCTATGACGTCCCCCAGATGAGGAAACTCTAGACAGTGGCATCGGGGTTGTCATATCACTTAACATATTCTACGATTTGTCATATGAAGTAGGTGGGCAGCAGACATTGGTTTTCATGAGTCTGCTGAGCTTGTTTTATTTTGTAAGCGTGGCAGATTTGGAAAATTAAATTCGTCTAGATATTTAACAAAAATCAAGATTACGCAGTTGCGATTTAATCTTTGAAGTTTTCATACCGAGATTCATACCGAGTGACCCGCATTACAGAAGAAATTGTGAACGTACGTGATTCACCCACTACAATGGAGTATACGACTTATGCGCCCTTCTAAAGATGTTAGTGTACTGTGTATGAGTTTTGGTCAGACCGAAGGGCGAGACAGTGAGAGACTAACTCTACCATTCCTACTACTACTATTAAAATTACTCTTACTACTACTCTTACTACAACTACTACTACTATTACCACTACTACTACTAATACTACTACTACTCATTATTCTTATCTTTATTTCGATACGTTGGTGATAATTGTTCATAGTCTGGTTGATGTTTTCTCTTTACTTTACATAAGTTGTTGTTACTGCGTTTTCATTATTTTCCTACAGTCTATTCAATGCTGCTGATGCTCTTTGGCTCTATCTGCTACTGTTGCCTTTCCTTGTGGATGCTTATGATGCTGGTGGCCGTGTCACGTTGGTCAGTAGTTTTATTTAAACCTGTATAATTTATTTCATCAGTGAAATAAAGTAAAACATGCATGTATGAGTTGGAACGAGTGGGTGTGTGTGTTTATATGCCCGAATGGCTGTATCCATTTGCGTACGAACTTTTGTATCCATTTTCATTTTATATTGTATTGAGTAAGAATTCTTAATTAAGCATTTTATAGGATACAGATATGGAACTTATTTCCCGGTAGGTTGGCACATCGGTACTGTATCGTGTATGGGCATGTATCGGGTACATATACATGCGCTCTTGCATACACTCATACATACGTTTGCATCTACAGCGTTTTGCAATGAACTTTTACAAATTAATGAATATCGTAAAGAGCAATGATATTCGTTTGCTTCTTCTTTTTTGCTATATTTTTCATATCACAAAAGTTCTGTTAACCCGCATGTTAATCTTTTGTTGTCTGGTGGTGCTTCCTGTTTTTGTTGCTGGGTGTTTTTTTTTTTGCTTTAAAGAAAAAGTATCTTTATATGGTAGGCATAAATTAAATTAAATTGAATTTCCAATTAAAATTAAACAGATTCTCGCTCTCGGAACTCGAAGATCATAAATCAAATCAGTTCTTCGGAAAAATAAAGAGACATGGTCGGAGTTCTTGTCATCAGTTTCACCATAAAAATTACAAGAAAAGCAAAAGAAATAAATTACAGATAAACACACGCACACAAATTTAAAGAGTTGATCATTACTGTCTGGGAGAGTTCATTTTAGCAAATAAGATTGTTGACAGAAGACCTGAATGAAGGCAATGTGATGAAGGGTGGTTACAATTTTAACCAGATAAGCAAATCTTTCATAAGTTGAGCGATCACGACGTACAACTCAGCAACTCGTATTATCACAATATCTTTTATAATCTGAAGAAACGAGCCAATTGCTTGAACTAAACTCTCTTTTTGATCTCTCTGAGCTCTTTTCTTTCCTTTCAATTTTCCTCGCCATTGCATAATTCGGGTTAACTAGTATAACTTTATCATTTGTGTTCTTTTGAACCACGAGACTGTCTGGAGAGTCCCGATACTCTCGGAAATTCCTTTCTCTTAAGACCCCGTTTTTATTCACGTTTGTTAAATTACTCAGTTTTCTCAAATAACCTTGCGTACTAAAAAATATATCCCAAAATTTTATTTTGCATTTGTATGTGTGCTTAGAAGCAATATATATTTTTTTCACAAACAGGAGAGCTGACCGGATTATTGATACATCTACCTCGAAATATGTTTGAACATGCATATCTGTGGAATAGGTCACCTGAAACTCCTGTCAATCGCCCCAACTTGCATTAGCATGCTTGAACCCAAGTTGATGTTAATTTAAATTTACGAATTTGTGAATCTGTCCATCCGTTAATTTTTTTTTTTAATTTTGAGGTTTAAGTCTTAAAAATAACTCGAAACGTCCGTGAGCAATACAGTTACAAATCTGTTCTTACGTGCATGCATACGATTTGCCATACCAGCGTGTGGGAGTTGTTTGTAATTGTGAGTTTTAATATGTATTTTTCGGTAACGGTGCCTTCTACTTCAGAGCCTTGTAAACAGATCCTCGACTCTGTAAATTTGTATTTCTTTCGCATCCTCTGCCTCTTTCCGTCTCTTTCTCTTTCTCTCCCTTTGTTACTCTTCCAATACAAACAATGTGCGTGTCCGTAAGCTTGTATGAATATACTCTTTGCTTGTATCAAGTTTCGATATATCCGCAGGATAGTTCTGCCCATCTACTTGTTTATAACTCTGAAACTGTACAATCTGCGGATACTGAAGTATAAAAATCTATTTTTTTTGGTCTTCGCTGTGAACTAGGGAAAGGTATTCCCATTTATTGAAGTTTCTTGTTTACCACGTTGTGAAACTCGATTATTTCAAAAAAAAAACGGGAGAAAACGAAACAATCTCTATTGGCATTTCAAAGTTGTAACTACTTCCTCGACGCTATCCCGCCAGCGACCTCTCACTGGTTCCTTCATTTTTCCTATTCAAATGCTATTTTCTATTACGATTTCTGTAAGTTTTACTATTCGTTTTTTTTTCCAAAATGGAATGTTTGGATTGGTCGCAGCAGTTTGGTTTGTGGAACTTTTTTCTAAGATTTTTCTTTTTTCTGTAAATCCTCTTATGAATTTTTGTTTTAGATTGAAGTAACCGGTAAATGTTAACGGATGCATGCTTGAGAATCTCATTTCACTACGAGATGAAAAATTGTTGTCAAAATTAAAAGTTCAAAAGCGAAGAAAAAAGAACATGTCCATACAAGCACGATTTATATTGGTGTTTTATAACAAATACTCATATGTGAATTTATCATCATTCAGGTAGGCTCCCGTAAATCCTTCTCTTCCTTTACCTTCAAAATTTCAGCGTATCCTTTAGCGTCCTACGATAGTTATGTTCAATTTTGTTTCCGGCGCACAGTGGTCAATAAAACAAGTCCCCACGGTTAGAATAATTCCAGATATATAAATGGATATCATCTTATTAAGAGAATAATTTATTTGTTATCATGTAATTTCGCCTAATGAGGAAATCTAAGGATAACTAGACGGCAAAGGGATGACCCAAATTAAAGACACATATGGTCATATTTCTTTATGTACAACCGCTTATGTTCTCATAATTTGTGCTAAATAACAACGCATGAATTTTGAGTGCCTAAATTTCAACACTTTGCAGTCTACACACAGAACCTCAAAACATTTCAAAATAGGTTTCATTTCTCAAAATATTCTCTTTAATCTGATATAAAACACCATCCGAGAAATTGTGTGTCGCTAGAAGAGCTATTGATCACTGTCACCTGCCACTGGAACTATAATTACTTCTGCCTTAATTTGTTTTTCTCTTTGATGCTTGTTTACTCTTTACCGTCGCAACAGGATCGACAAATTGCATTTATCTCAATCGGCAGCATGTACCGAGCGCAATAACGGTTCTCACATTGTATAGACTTTTTTCACTAAAACCGCGAAATAGAAAGAAATCCCGAAAAAAGGATGCATGAATGGAAAAAAGAGGAGCTAAAAAAACGTAGTGAAAAATTTATGAAAAAAGTAAGTAATACCAATATGCTACAAGTACAATATTTCCTTTCGAAAGGTAACGAAATCCAAAGAATTGATGAATCGAAAATGAGTGAGAAGGAGTTTGGGAGGGGGGTGAAGCCTGGGAAATTGTTAGATTGGCGAAAATGTTCAAAGTCTGTTTATATGAATGTGTTACGTAGGTGGACTAAGGGTATGCGTGGGAGTGTGTGTGTGTGTGTATGCGATAACCAATATTTCATTTTCAAATTTCTTCCTTTTATTATTTCCTTTCGGATCGATATCCTTTGGTTGTATTGCTGAAATACATTTGGGTTACATTTATACTCTTACCAGTCGCCACTACTTTAACAAAATTTTCCTAATGTCAAGCCATTAAATATAACAATCCCTGACTCCATTTGGAAGTAATATTTGCTTTTATACCAAGTTATTCCCCACAGAGGAAGGTACACAGACGCAGTTACTGCCTTACCATTATGTAATATATAGAGCTACCTTGATAAAGAACTTTTTACTTGAACTACTTTCCAACTGCACAGAAATTGTGTTTTTGTATTAAATAAATTCGCTCTTTCTGCCAAAGTTCAAGATACTTCTGCAGGGCTCGTTTAGGGAATGCTTGGTAAGAGGAAAATATCACTGAGCTCGTGTATGAATTCAGCAAAAAAATAAATCTAAAAGTTATAAAAATATATATGAAAATATTTGAAACCTGGATGAAAAAATTAAAAAATATATATTTGTTTTTTTTAAAAGAGTCGGGGAAAAAGAATATTAGTTTAATAGAATACCGAAATGATGAAAGTACTAAAGAATTTTTATGAAATGATTTTGATATTTGGAATATTTGATGGTTGATTATTTTATTGAAATTACTTTTTTATAAATGTACAGAAACACAGTAATGTCCGATAACACTTACATTCACGCATGCACTCTCGTGTATTGCACGCACACGCACACGCATCGTTATGAGCATTCCTTACCCAATAAAACAATCATTCATTCTCTTACGCACACAATCAAATACGTTTTCAAACGAATTCCTCCATTTCGTACCGTAAAAGGATTGAGTTATGTGAAACGTAGTAAATGGTACAAAATACTCCGAAATGTCGGAGAATGAGTCGATGTGGCAAAATTAGTGGAGAGAGAGAGAGAAGGAGCAAGCCATTTTGTCAGCATTCCGTGTTCGCCAAAACAATGGAAGGCTGTATCGAAAGGTATTTAGACTATTTTGTAATAAACCCAAAATGCCGAAACTGCCAATTTTCTCTGTTCGCGGGCACATTGATAAAGGACCGGAAAACCAAAGGCTTGGTAAGAAAGGAAGAGCATGCAGGGACGGTTAGGGAATGCAAAAATAACTCCCATAAACACAATTGAAATATATATTGAAATATGAATATTATTTGTTTATTACGCCAAAAGAATTCAAATAATTGTTTATTTTCTGCGGCTCCTCACATACCATGCCGTTTCTTGCAAAAAATTGAACAACAAAAAAGCCGACGTAGAAGAAGAGTAAGAAATAAATTAGAAAAAGAATATATATTTTATTTAATTTATATGGACAAGATTAACAGGATTGAACTCAACTAACGTGTTTTGATTTAGAAGTCAATATACTTAAGGTAATAATAAAATTTAATTTAATTCAAATGATAATTCAGAAGTTTTAAACATATTTTATAATTTTGGGATCAGCTGAATGCATTTTCGAATTTTCTTATTGCTCAAAATGATATTCAGATCAAAATTAATGTACGAATATTACTTTAAAACCGATTCTCAATATTCGCGGGGGTTCTGTGTCTTTCTGGGTTATGAGGGTTTCCCTCGTTGCGGCAGAAGTTTCTCGCTTTGAAATTTTGTCTTTGAGAGATTCAGTATTTTCCACATCTTCCCAAAAGATATTCTAAAATTCAGGGAGACGAGATTATATCGACAAATTGCTTCAGTAATTTGTCGCATTTTATTTCATCCAGAAAATGAACTAAGCTGCTGGACCACATCTAATATTTTCTAAACGGCTATATTACTTTATATCATATGATATTTTCTAGAAAAACGCCTGCAGTTTCGTAACACCTGTTCGAAAAAAACTGGTTTTTAATACGCAATCCCTAACGTATAAATTCCTAAATTAATCGAACGACAAAAAATGTATAAATTTAGTGAAAATTTTATGGTGTAGAAAAAACTGGAATCTAAACTTATAGACCATTTTCCTTTTGAAAAAGGCACGCCACTTTCTCAAGCAAGCAAGCATGTACTTGCCATTTCCTCAAACATCAAGCTAAAGAGAATGCGAATATCAATTAAAATCAAAAGATCTTGGATCAAATAAATTAAACAGAGAACACTTTCTAAGAATTCCTCCAAACGTAATTTAGCATGAAAAATAATTATGCCATTACTGGAGACTAATGAAGGCTCCTTCCTAGCCTCTAAAATGAACGGCTTGTCATCGCATACGCATTGAAAAGCAAGGAAAATAGAGAAAATATGCTCTGGGTCGTTTCTTTATGAAAACAACAACAACAACAGCAGCAGCAACAACAACAACAGCAACAACAACAACAGCAGCAGCAGTAGTAAAAATAACAGCAGTAATAACTATAGAGAAAAGAAATTCATGGAAAAAGTCAATTATATATAATTACCTAACCATTATGTGAGGAATGGCCGAACAAATCTTGAACGCAAAGGACAAGAAGCCGAAACAGCGGGAACAAAACAGTAGCGTCGCAGGAGCAGGATCGCTATTAACTTTCTTCTTAAGCGGCTCACTTGAAGACCTTCCCATGAGGTCGTTCTAATATTACAAAATGCAACTCGACCAATCGGGCCTTAAAAAGGCCGAAGGAGAGAACAATGGAAGAATCAAATACGGCAAAAACCATTTCTCGACTGCGTATCACATAATTATTTTAGGGTAAGAAAATTTATGATTTCAACAAGAACATATACAGACATAGGCGCACACATATGCAAACACATACACACGCGCATACGTTAACAGAGGAACGCACACACACATAACAGCTAAATGGTTATGCGGCATCGCTACCGGTGACTGTTAACGGCATTCAAAGAAGAAAAAGGAAAACCAGGAGGAAAAAGAAAAAATTTAAAAAACTAAGGAAATCGGCTAAGCAACGGTCTCCTAAGAAGCTGTCCCTTCCATTTTGAAGGTGTCCCTTTTTTAGGATTTTCACATAAGATCCCCCGGAAGGCGTTAATAATTCCAATAGCATTTTCGATTATGAAATTTTGACTCTACTTGCGTAGGTCGGTCTATTGTTGGACCTTTTTTGTGTTTATCACGTCATTTAAAAATCAATTTAGATACCACTTTATAACGATTACCGCAGAGTCACCATTATTACTATCTTGAGTACTGTATGGTATTATTGGTCACCCAAATCGCCGTAATCCCCGCCATCATCGTCAACATCATCAACAGCTGTTGCTTAACAAAAAACAAATGCTTAAGAAATTTGGTTCTTTTACAAAAATTAAACAGAAAATTTCAAATCATTTAGAAATAATACGAAATCTTTATGCTTTCATTGATAATTTTCTATAGTGTAATTGTTGTTGTTGTTCTTTATGTTACTGCATGAATACAATTTAATCGGTACGACCGTCATTTGTGCTTGAAAGCGGTCGTGATATGAAAAACTTGAAATTTTGATGGTCATTGTCAATTTAGGGCTTTTACACAAAAAATCTTTATTCAAGCAATTTATGCTGGTGCCTTTTTGTATTTTGAAGATGACTTCCAAAGAATTTTAGAAGATAAATTTTATGATTTTTTTTTACTCAAAGATGATAAAGTTCTTCTTTTGAAATTGAAATGCTTCTATCCAACATTTAAAATTCTTAATTATTTAGTTGTAAATTCTAAAATCTTTTAAGCTGTGTTAGAACCAACGATTTGGAGAGGAATTGAAATGAAGATTGAGTTGAATAATAATTTGTTTCAGTGGCTTGAATGAAAGCAATTTAGAGCAAGTCAAAGCAAGTCTTGCCCAAATTCAAAATTCTCTGAGGAGAATTTGTGTAGTTTTGTGTAGTTTTATTTTAATATTTATAGTGAATTTATAGATCTGCATTTGATGGCAATTGTTGTAAAGTTTTCATATACTACTATTTCCCTGAACAACCCCGGATTGGTCTTGCAGTTTACCCAGAAATGAACATTAAAAGAAATTAATGCTCTAAAATCGATTGAATGTTGTCTGATGTTTTTATCGATTTGACCTCCTGAAAAGAGAGTGAACAATTTTAAAGCTGAAAGAAAAACAGACGGTCATAAACGATTGGTATAATTCCAGTTAATACAATGTAATGTTGAATTTCTCGAAATCACTATCCTGCGATTTGTGCCTTAGAAACTTCGAGCCTTAACTCAAAATGATAAGCCACCTTCGCACATAGACCATACGCAATTTTAATTAAAACTGCAGTAAAGCCGTTCATGAGTTTAACGCAACTCCGAGGATAATGGGCGATGGGCAGTAGTGAAGATGACCTTTAATGTGATTGTTTGCTGCTCTAAATTCGAAAAAGTTGGAGAAAATACTTTGAAAACATTTTCGGTTCCCTCGAACTAAAGCAAACCACATCTATCATAAATACAACGGCATCAGCGACAGAAATAGCATCCGCACTGGTGTAAGCACCAGCATCAAAAGCCGCATCGGCGTAAGAGCGATAACGGGAATACCGGTAACCACGGTGACCGGCGTCGCCTCATCAGCGCCATGTTCGAACTTACCGAGAGAGAAAGACATATCGAGACAGTGGCACCACAGACAACGTCCGAGACCACGTTGTAAATTAGCTTCAAATACATTCCCACGTTGACCGATGTTGTCGCCGAAAGCAAGCAAAGGATGATTCAGTGCATGTTGTTTTTAATGCAGTGGGTGGAATATAAAAAAGAACAAGAAAGGTAAAAGAAACAATGAAATACGTTCAAAACAGTTCCCACAACATGCAATTTTCTAAACAACAATAACAACAATAACCAACAATGGCCCAAAAAAATGATCGGAAATACCGAAAAGAATAAAGTGTACAATCGAAAGAGAGGACGCGTAATGAAAGGTCAGGATGCAAACATACAAGACATCAAACAACATATGCCTTTTATATGTCCTGAGAGTAAAATTAGATGCTTCCTGTGTATTTGAATTAGATAATTTTAGGGTAAAAATAGCCGCATGTTCGTTTCAAATGACGGATGGGCAAAGAGATAAACACTGCTCTTACTTCTGTAACACACCACACTCTTACCTAACTGCCCTTGTCATTTGTTGTTGTGATAGTATCGTAATATGATTGGAGAAGCAGAAAATAACTTCGAGGAGGGCGGCAAAATGACAATGACACTGCTAGTGATGGTAACAGCGCCGTGTGCTTGAGATTAAGACAGATT
Source organism: Physocephala rufipes (assembly GCA_963966595.1). Taxonomy (NCBI): domain Eukaryota; kingdom Metazoa; phylum Arthropoda; class Insecta; order Diptera; family Conopidae; genus Physocephala; species Physocephala rufipes. Next base: position 43,217,580 of record OZ016502.1, on the reverse strand, counting down.
GAGCCATCAGAAGCAGATCCATCAACGTCCTGCCGCTACTGGTGGTGCCATAATTAGCAGACCTGAATTATTGATCCAGCCTCCAACGCTTGCAACCTAACGCAGCATTACCGAGGGACCATCGTCAGGAAGTGTGCCGTCGCCGCCGTTGCTGTCGCCATGCTGTGCGTTGCCATATGTCATTACGTGTTGACGTTATTGCATCAGTTTGACACGCTCTTGCAATCAAATGGATTTTTCAGAACTTTTTAAAAAAATATTCCCACAGATTAAGAAAATATGAGAAAAATTAAGGACGAAAGAACCGAGATGAAAATAAGAGAGTCATGTGGTCATGTAGTCATGTTTACTCCCAAGTCAGTCTAATCTCACAAGAAAGGTTTTCATTTTTCAAAGTGAGTTTATTCGAATTTGAATGACCATTTTCAACGACTCAAGATGTTTATTATTTGTCACAATATATTTAAATATCTTGAAGATTTTTATCACAGACACCCTTCACAATAAGACTTTAAGATAGCTTCTGATGTTCTACAAAAGTCTGCAATGCTCCCGTTTGAGCGTCTAAATCTCTGAAGAAAGGATAAGGAAACATATAGAGAATAAATGTTGAAACACGGCGTATCCATGTTTTTTGGAATATTTCTAAATATTTTTAAAATAACTCCAAAAGACATTTAGTTCCTTTACTAAAATAACTTGAGTCTGGAAACGTATAATCCATAATGACTATTTATGATGATTTCACTAATACTCTTTGGGCAGTTCATTACCAATTTTTGGCCCTGAATTTGTTCAAATTGTTAATAATTAGAATTTTGAATAATGTATTATTTACAAAATGAAAAAATCATTAATTTACGAGTTATCAACCTTAAACTTATCAAGCATTATTTAGTTATCCTCACTTATTCAATCGAAATTTGTAATATCATTAAGTATTCTTAGAATCTATTAGATGAGCAGTAGCCCACTTAAAAAAACGTCCCCCTCGCTACGGCAATTATTAATGTTCAGTAAAATTGAAAAACGTATGCATGAAAATGTAATGAAGATTTTTCAGTTGATCGAATTGAAGCGTGATTCCTTGGAAGGTCACGCGTAGAATCCTGTCTTTCATTCTCGACTTTGGCTAATTGAACTTTAATTTTAATTTTTAATGATAGAATAAAATTTCAATCTTTCCAATTTCTCTTCAGATTCTAAATTATTCGTACATAAAGAGCTTTTTGTTAAATCTTGTTTTAAAATCTTCAGACCATTTTTAATTGCAAAAGTAAAGAGTCTTTAGCAGTTTTTTGTGAAACGGCAAAAGGAAAAATAAAGAAAATTTTTAATTTTTAAACGAGCTTTGAGAAAGAGAGAAAGAAATAGAAGAGATAGAGCATTTTACAATAAGCTGACGAGTTTCTTTTTCGGCAAAAGGAAAATAGAATGAAATGAAGCGAAAAATGGATAAATGAATGAATGAATGAATGAGTAAATGAACAATGAAAATGAATGAAATGAAAATCGTGTTGATTGTGGAACGTGACGTGACATGACTGGCAGCGGAAACAAGCAACGGAATGATTTGTAAAGTGAAAAGAGCAAATGGCGGCTCCTATCCAATCCTCACCAGCATCATCATTCCTACAAAATCGGCTGCTGCAATGCTTAGCTCCGATGAAGCTGAAACAATTCAAAATCAAATCAATTAACAGAAAATCAATTATTCCCAAAAGAGCGCGAAATCGCGGCAAAACGATGAACTAAAAAAATGAGAACAACTCGAACGACCCGAATAAGAATGACGACGATGATGACAATAAAAAGAAAATGGCAGTATTCGATGGCAGAAGGACGATAACGTCGTCGCAGAACACGATGAAATTACTTGGGCGGTATCGGCGTCGTGTCGCAAACGATTGCTGCAAATTTGTGAAAATCTTCCCCTTCACACCATCGCGACGATTTAACGCTAAATGCGCGCCATTTTCGGGCTCCCTTGGCGCGCATTTGAAGTGTACTGCAGTAGGAAAACGTCGTCGTTCAACTCGTTGTCGTTTTCGATCTTTTTTTCCGAATTTTCGAATTTGTTTTTCTACTTGATTCTGCTTGCGTCAATTCAGCTTGCTCTTATACTCATTTCCTTCTCTTCTTCTTAATCTTTTCTTCTTATTCTAACTCTTGTTCTGCTTCCTCTTCTGCTTCGTTACAATTACCGTCCAGGAATGAAGTGTCCCACTCAACATCATTAGCTTCATCGGCAGCTTAAGTGAGTTTCGAATTGCTGATACGACTTGTCCTTAATCCAAACAGTGGAATGCTTCTAACTTGAAAGCAGTCAAAATTTTCAAAACTGAAAGTATATACTCCATAAAATTAGGTGTCATTACCAATTGCGACGAATGATCGTAATGCCGAAAACGATTTAATAACACGTTTGACCAAAGTCTCCATCACTAAGTTATTGACTATTTCTATAAAATAGAAGGATCGTCAAAGAATTTGGACGCTTGCTTTGGTTTTTTTCTAATGGGAAATGAAAGGAATATCAAGTAGTCAAAAAATAATTTACTACTATCTTGCTGACATTGCGTATTTCGAACGTTTTTCTACAAAAATTTTAACATACTCCGTTCTTATCGTTTTTTATCTCTTTGTATTTCAGAGCATTTGATTTTATGCTAAATGCTGAATATTTTTGGTTTGATCAGACTTCCGCTTCTGCAAAGGATGATCATTTAAACCATCGAAACCTTACCGATTGGGTTCAACTAAATTTTTATTTTGATTTTTATGAAAATCTCTCTCGATGCGCGATGCTTTTAAACTATAATTGCTTCCATTTTCATAATTTCTTTTTCTTATATATTTTGAAACATTTAATAAAAAATGTTCGATTACAACATTTTCAAAAACATAATTGAGATTTTGAGATTATTCATTATTATTACTTAATAATTATAGTTATTTTCTTTCAAAATTCTATCCTTCATCAGAGTATTTCCACACTCTTGAGAAGACAAAATCTGTAAAAATTCGTGTCGTCGCTCTTCAACCAAAATTTCCTCCATTGTAGACAGAGATCCAATATTTTTACTTTTGAAAATTTTAATTGGGTCAGTTTATTAAATATCTAACGCTAATTGCGCGTCGTGGGATTCTGCTTTTGCTGTGATAGGAGTTATAAATGGTTCGAATAATATCGATGGAATGTAGGAATTTGCCTTACTGTGCTTGGCTTATTTTAGAGCGAAATTTCAATGACAAAATCGAAAACATATAAAAGGAAATTGTTATGTTCAATATTAAGCAACGATTAAATCTGGCATAGTTCGAAGATCGTACTTGGTTATAGCGTGCTGATGCTGCTGCACGTGACAAGAATACGCTATGGCACCAAATGCTCCAAAAGAGATTTAAATAAAAGGACTAAGGTAATTCGTAGATTATTTGTCGCTGTCGTTTTTATTTTTGCCATTCGTAACGCTTACCAATAAAAAAGTTCGGGATTTTAAGGGGGGATGTAGGGTACACCGAAAACCCTTTGGTTATAAATAAAAGGAAATTAACCCTGAAGGTAATCACTTTTTTTAATTTCTTTTCAGTCAATAAAGCAATCACTATATTTAATACAAAAACGGAAAAACAGGTTTTATTGCATCTATGAGCCCAATATATATATATATATATATATATATATATATATATATATATATATATATATATATATATATATATATATATATATATATATATATATATATATATATATATATATATATATATATATATATATATATATATATATATATATATATATATATATATATATATATATATATATATATATATATATATATATATATATATATATATATATATATATATATATATATATATATATATATATATATATATATATATATATATATATATATATATATATATATATATATATATATATATATATATATATATATATATATATATATATATATATATATATATATATATATATATATATATATATATATATATATATATATATATATATATATATATATATATATATATATATATATATATATATATATATATATATATATATATATATATATATATATATATATATATATATATATATATATATATATATATATATATATATATATATATATATATATATATATATATATATATATATATATATATATATATATATATATATATATATATATATATATATATATATATATATATATATTATCAGATTTTGTAGTTCCTTGAGTGGTAAAACCTACTTCCAGACCTGATTTCCAATCATCGAATTTTCTACTCCATGCGGATCGGTAATGGAAACACTATGGATAAAGTGTTGGCACAACAAACTTGTGGCACAACATTTTCACAGACCCGAAAGTGATCAAATTTGTAAAGAAGCTAAATAAATGAATTGATGCAATTTACGTAATTCTACAGAACTACGTTGGGATCCTATGTGATGTGGATGACCCTAAAATGGAATTTTGTCTTAAATATTAATACAAGTATATTAATATACACTGGAATAAGTTGTTGTCACGAATTCTCGAACGATTTGTCGATGGTGAATTTTGAGTGTGCTGGGTATGAGTAAGAGTGCTTGTGTGAGGTCGAAGGTACCCAACTACAAATACGATATCTCCCACTTCATCGTCTCAAATATCTAAATGTTGGATTAACAATTTTCTTGAATTTATTTAAAATATTATATGGAGAATTTTTTATCCTTCAGCGGCGATCTGCAACAGCGGATAATGGCTGCGATTGTTAATGCTGTTTCAATTGCGTCCTCTTGCGGTCCATTGCGTGGTAGATTCTCATCCCAAACTCTTTCAGTCAGCGTTGGTGGTGCATTTTTATGGAGCTAGTGAATGATTGAGCAGCTGGGTGTGTTATAGTACCCTACACCCCAAGGGTGGGGTACAATCACTTACTCTTTGCGCTTGTAAGGCATTAAAGAAGGAGTAGTATATATAGGAAAGTATCCTCCTTAGAATTGCATTCGATTTAGCCATGCCCGTTCATCTGGCTGTACGTCTGACTGTCTATCTGTGGATTTCACGATTAGAAACGAACGAAGATATATATATATCGATATAAAATTTAGCGTGGATATTATTTGTTATTATAGGGCTTAAATCGGCCTGTTAGCATCAATTGGATAGATTGTTTGACATGATTTATTCTATAGAAATCATTCTCAATTTACAGAAAATGTTTCCACAAAAGCGAATATAATAATTTTTATTATTTTAATTTATATAAACATTATTTTTTCCATTACATGTTGTTAAAATAATATGATTCCACATTTCACTATATAGAATATCAGTTTATATAAGCAAGAATCTGTCGATATATTAATTACTTTCCACTTTATTTAGTACTAATTGATCGAAAAGACGTCTGCATTTTTGTTTTGTTGTAGTCGTAGGGTATATAAGTATCTGCTAAACCGAAACAAACATTTCTACTTGTTTTTGTTTTGGTTTTATGCACTTTTTAAGATTACGCAGGTGCATCCACAGCACGATATTCAACAGATTGGTGCCTATTTTAGTTGAATGTGGCGAGTTCTAGACGATGAAGGTCAGATCTGTATCTCCTTATAATTTCTCTTATTCTGCCCTACACCCGAAGGGATAGGTTATGTTCACTTTGTGCTTCCATTTGTAAGTGTAATTACTTATAATATTGCAAATAATTCGGGGTGTGATAGATACATAAAGGTATATATACTTTCGTGCTCTCCTCCTAAGCTGATACAGCTGTGCCTATCGCGTCTGTCTACTTGTCTGCGCGTCTGCGTGGCTGTGTGTCTGTTAGTGGAAATTACACCAGAATGGAAAGAGGTACTGATGTGAAATTTGGCACAAATACTCTCTGTCATAATAGCGTACTTGGAATTGAAAATGGAGGGTGTTAAAATCGGCACCAGAGATTAGCGCAATGCCTATTTTTGATATTAAATATGATTTTATAAATATTTAGAAAAGGACTTCCTAGACACTGGAGTATATATAAAGAACAAATATTTATATTCCAATAATAAACACCCTAGAAAAACTTCTCTCACGCAAAATGGGCAAGATCGTCCAATGAGAACAGAAATTATGAAAGCAGAACAACCTTTAAAGTATTAAGGAGGCAGTCTACCCCGTAAGTGGTTCCATGATGGCAAAAATCAAGAAGGTCTACTCACTGCCGCGCCTACTCTTGGATAAAGGCCAAAAGTAATAAGGACTTTATCAGAATTTTCCATTTTATAGCGCAGTTTTGAAGGTACAATTTCAAAACCGGGATAACCGTCTCATCACAAAAAATTGGCGTGCACCCCCCATTGACTATTTGGATCAGAGTATGAATCTATAATACGTGTTTAGGGTATATAAGCGTCGGCCACGCCGAAGTTAGCATCCTTACCTGTTTACTGCTTTTTTCGTTATTTGTTCTGGTTTTCGTTGTTGTTTTTAGTTCAGTGATTTTGACATTTATTGCTTTCGCTGTCATCCTGTCAATTTGATATATGTCTTATGGGTCTTGTTAGTCTTGTGCGTCTGCAATACTTACGTTTATTATTATTGAAATAAATTTAATTAAAACTCTAAAAACATCAACTCAATTAAGAAAAGCCTCAAAATGGAAGGGAAGGGTGGTATTGCATCTGATTTATTGCCTCAAATAAAATGCTAACTATTTCCAGCATTCCAATAATTCAGAGGGCGAAAGATATAGGATGTAATTATATCAATTATGAAATACGTGAAAGCTTGATCAGACTACTCAGATATAAAGATGATGGTAATATTGTCTTCAATGGTTCAGATGATTCTGAATTTTATACAATTCAAGCTAAAACCAAAACTAAACCCATAATTTTAATAATATTTTTTAGTTTGTAAATAGCTCCAGCTTATTCAGACAAACGCATCTTAATCCATAAAAACCTATGACGTTTCCTTGTTGGCAATTAAACTGATTTATAACATTTTCATGTTTTGATTGATTTTTATATTGAGTGTACTTACCTTTAGTTGAGTTTGAGATTTATTTATATATTGACAAAAATATAAATTTGAATTCCCAAGATTCCAGCTCCAAAACATCTTTCGAAACATTTTGTGCGTCTTTTTTCTATTAGAGAAATTTATGAATAAATACCAATTATAGAACAATAAGGAGATATGCATTAAACTGCAATCGGAGTCGAAATTCTGAATAAGAATCGAGTGATATTTATAAAGGACTAATTAGTTACTAAACAGAGGATTTTTAGGATTTGTTTATTCAATTATATCTTTTATCCACCGATGTTTCAACGTTTCCAAAAATATATTACGACGATTGGCTAATCCGATTGTATTTTAATTGCGAATTTAAAAAGTCATAGTCTTTATTTTCATAACCGTTTCACGCTAATAATTCATTCATTCACTCATTCAAGGCTTCTTCTACTTCTCATAGTTTTATATCCTTTGCAAACCACTATCACAACAACAAAAATAATAATAACAGTAACCTGTTATTCTTAAAATTATTGTTTTCATTTGACTTTTCATTCTAATGCGAAAACAAGACCAAATTATAAACATGTGGCAACGCCCGTCGGGCTCATTGATTTGCTTGTTGGCAACTAATTCATCGCTCATGGTTCGTTTGCTAAGCGGCTTGCATGTGATATCCTTTTATTTTAAACCATTTGAAACATTTCTCGCATGCGAAACCAAAGAGTTGTCACAGTAAACAATTCACGAGATCGCGTGCAAGTTTTTTTTTTAATTTTTCATTTTTTGATTTATTTGCCAGAGAGAAAATAATAAAAATATAAATTTGAAAAATATGTAGTTATAAATAAATTTATAATGTCTTTTAGAAAAACAAAACAACAAGCTGTATAAGGTTTTGTTTGTTCGGACACAGAAACTACTCCACATCCTTAGCAGCGATCCACTCTTCGCAATTGCTCGAGCGGCCCTTGTCACGGTATGTTTACCTTTGCTTTCCCACTTCGTCCTTTTTTATAGTCGCTGCCGGTGGCGTCGTTGGTCGGGGCTAACCATAATCACACTTGATTCCTTTGGGCCCGTGGTGTTTCTTACTAAACCATTTGTATTCGTATGAACAATATTGGTATGTTTGCTGTTGCTGTTGCTGTTGTTGATGTGATGAGATTTCTGGCTGCTCTGACATGCAAGTGCATCACGCACGCTGTTCCTTTGATAACATACTTTCCGCTCTTCTGCCATGCTAGCGTAGTTCTGGTTAAATCATTAAAAACTACAACAATAACAAATACAACACAAGTTATATTTAAGATCAGCATCATCCGTGGCCAATATTTAATGATAAATAGCTGAAAGAACGAGCAAGTAACCGACCAATCAACTAACTGTTTGACCAACAAGCCTTGGCGTTGCTTGAAACAAATGCTACCCGACTTCATCGTAGGTCCGGCCCTGCGTGGTATAGGCGTACTAAAGGTAGCAGAACCGTACTCCGCCAAAGAATTTTCTTTTTATTATATTTTTCCTTGACCTTTTTGTATGATTCTTGAGCTTTTTCTTCTCTGCCTTCTTTATGTTGTGATTTTTCTTCTTCACCTTTTTCAATTTTCTTATTGAGAAAAATGTTTTATTTTTATTTAAATCAAAATTAATATTCTTAATTCAGTCATATCTACAATTCCAATCAATTTTTAAGAGATCTTTTTTCCAATCTTTTAAATTTATATAAAATTAAAAATTCTCTGAAAAAACGTCATACACATTTTTCAATTGTGTTTGGTTAATTAGACAAGTTAGATATCTTGCTTGTAATGAAAATGTAACTAAATCATCTACATGAGTCTTTCAAGAGTACTTAAAGAACCTAAGCAACCTAATTGCCTCCAACAAATTCATATAAAAGAATGATAATTACGAATGCAGGAGATGAAGTCTTAATAACATCAAAAGCAATATTTTCAAATTAAAATTGAACACAATAGAATGCACTGCTTATAAACCCTTCAGAAGCGTCTAGTTTCAGCATATCAGATGTTACGATGTTTGACTGATGGTCCCTTTGGCAACTACCTAACAGAGGTGGGGATGGAAAGGGCCATAGAGAACGCCACAGCAGGCATAACTGATGATTAACATAAGCATAAAATTTTTTGGAGTTACGGTGAAAATTTTAAATAACTTCAATTCACCGCGAATTATTCTCTCCTAAGAGCTGAACGATGCGAACCCTCAGCTAAAAACATTTGCCATGCACGCGGCGAGGATGCAACAATCCAGGACATGACTTTTACAAAAAATGAAAATTATAATTTTTTAATGAAAATTATAAAAGGGTTTTTTCAATAATAATGAAATAAAACAAGTCGTTGAAATGAAATAAAAGAAGCCGCGTGTGAGGTATTAGTGAAATTTTTCCAACAAGCCAACCGACCCGAACAGCCCACAAAGAACTACAAAAGGCGTTATCCTTTCCTTTTCACTGAAACGGAAGGACGACTTCCTTGTTCCCGTTTCTTTTACATTTAACAAATATTAATTTAAATTAAAAATTGGCAAAATACTCGTTTATCAACCGGTAGGTAGACTGACAAGCTCGCCGCCGTAGCAACATCATCTTTTCTATACAAATTGCAAGGATCGAACGATGTTTACCCACCGCCAAAAAATAATAAGAGCAAACGTATTTCGACGTATTATTTCGCATCCTTTACTACCATCCCTCGACACGTAATGAAAAGATACGCCTGCAACCAACGGACGCTGTCCGACAACGGCATTGGCAACGGTAACGGCAATAATACCAACAATCCTCTCAAAGGATATATCTCCAATAACTAGCACGTGCAGAAATTATTAAAAGAAAACAACAACATCAACAGCAAAAATTGAGGAAATGGAATTTTTGTCCAAAAAAATCGACAATGAATAAATGATTTTTCCATGGTTTCCATGTGAATTAAGTAATGATAATACTCGACACAGAGAAAAGATTGCAATAAAGTAGATTACAATTATGACTATTAATGAAAAGAAATTGAGAACTTACTAGGACTACGATGATCATTGCAATCAGATCATGATTACTATAAGGTCACAGTCGGGCAACGATAAAAACGACGCTCGTCATAACGGATGTGGTTATGGTGACACGAATAAGGATCAAGACGATCATCATGGTCATGGCGTGACGAACAAACGAGTTTGATTAACGAATGTTAAATGAATTTTAATGCCACAAATACATAAAAATAATTATGTCCACGAATATTGATTTTACTTCAGTACAATAAACAGTATCACGATTAAATTACAGTAGTTCATAATTTAAACAATTCTTCACAGTTTGCAACGATACGTTGCATTTGCTTTCAATGACTTTTTTCTTCCATGTGTTCCTCGTTCCCCAGCATGCTCTATAAATACTTGGTTTTGAGCCGCAAAACGGACACACCTTCCGCCGGAAAATGAAGGAAGTCATGAAAAGGATATTCGTTTAAAGTGAAAAAGATTGAATGAATATTTTCTCGACATGAATACGATGTGATAAAAAGCAACCTCTGTTCGTGCTCGTCGGAGCTTAAAGACCCATAATTAAATGCTTGTTTAAAATATTATATCTTCTATATAATAAAGCTGTCTTCAGACTGCCAAGTCGTATGACCGATTCTGAAGCGAAATTTACAATTATGAAATAAAGCTTAAACAAACAGTAACTTTTTGTTATGCCTCGTGAACCTCGTGTGGGTTGGTGGCGTCCCATATGCGGCAACTTTGCTTGTTCACGTAGATATTCTTCCAAAAACGCGCAACGTTTTCTTTGCAACGTTTGCAATAACGAACACTCTTTTTGATAATCAAGTTTTATCATTTTTACTTGCTACTCAATAGCGTAACTTCCCATGGCTAAACTAAAAACTAAACTATGACATGACTGACTAAATAACAAACACCAGATTCACTAGACGCCGGTTAAGCAATATGACCGTTACAGATTGTCAACATCGACCCGCTCTTATTGAAGGCCATTCATATCTTTGTAATGTAATATTTGAAGGTTTCGCATTGAAGGCGTCCACAGGGCAAATATCACACACGGCAACAATTTCACCCAATCGAAATCACGTCTATAATATATGTCCTTCCTATAATATATCTCCTCCTTCTAAGGTAGAAATACGTTAACAGCAATGCTTCACTCTACTGGTGATACATTTGCTTCAGTGTGCAGAAGGTATCAATGTTCTCGAAGAACGAACATATTCGTATTTTATCGTTTACCCAGCTGGAGAGAGTAAAAACCTTTTGTCACTTTTCATGGAGAAGAACCCAGTTACGAATTGCGGTTATTCTATTTTATAGTAATTTATGAATGGTTACAAATCCAACAGAGTCTTATAGACTAATAAAATATCGTAAACTTATAAACCATTACGATAAAATTCCTAGTATACCCAATTTTCTAATGTTAAAATAATTATTACTATCGATCACCATTTTCATCACTGCCAATTCTATTTTTATAAAAAAACAATTTTTGAATGAATCATCCCTTAAAGAGTCCTCATTCTTTGCTCTCTCACGATCCAACTAATTCTTCAATAACCTTCTCCCGAGAGATCACGTGTCGAATACGCATCCCATGGTTGGAAGATTGGGAAACCATAAGGTATCGTGTATATAGACATAACTAAAAATATCACAGAACGTGCAACTTTATTTTAACTCGCAGCTTGACTAACTCGCATGTTATTTGAAGGGTGTTCAGAGACTAAAATCACCCCCCGACCGTGCGAACACGTGAGTCATGTTGGCAGCCATGATTGATGAGATTCGTTAAATAATTTCTCAATTTTTTTATAATAAGAATATTTCGTTGCTGTGACTGATGCTGCTGCTCATCCTTATACAAAATCAACCCCATCCCAAACAATTTTGATTGCCAGCCCAGCCTGAACCGTTAGTACCCGTCCCAACAATAACCGTGCATGCTGAGGAACATCGAAGAACAAAACAATGAATTTAGAACAATGGATTTTCGGCAGCAGGTAGAAAATATGCAGCTGACATAAGCGCAAAACCTTTACCAAATTCCAAAAAAAAAAACTGAATTTAAGAGAACTAATTGGGATAGCGGAAAACCGCGGAACCACAGTATGCTCTAAGAAAATCTTGAATCGATAGAACAAAATATGATGATGGTATTAAAGATAAATGTTAAAACTAGATAAAATTGTTGACAAATTAATTTACCCATTGGACAGTTTTCAGAAGAGTAAAAATGAATTGACAAAATGCTAATAAAACTGTTTAAACTACATCCCGACAAAAGCTGATTTAAATAATGAAACAACGAATTTTTTAAGTCTAAGAAAATTTAAAAAAATTCATTTAAAATATCGACGTTTATGAATTACAATATCAAATATAATTTTAATTTTTTTTAAACAAAATTACCGAAAAATCGTTAGCTTGACGGGACACTTTTTTGATCTTTAGGGAAAACTATTCCACTCAAAAGTTTCTTCGAAGAAAATCGAACGGAAAAGAGCAGTAGAGAAACGATAAAAAGATCGAGGCCGAAAATTCAACAAAACCGCTATGACTATAAATATGATTTCGGTTATGATTTGGGTTATGGCCTATGGCTCCAATCCAAGAGTTAGAAAGTCATTTAATTTAATTGGACTTCAAAGAATGATCATTAAAATTGATGAACCGAAGGCTGAAGAGAAGAAAGAGGCAACTGAAAACATCTGAAATAATGAACAAACGAGCACTAAAAGAAAACGTGAGTCAGGGAGATTATAAGAAAAGAATGTAAAGAAGGCTAAACGAATAAGTCCGACATTGTCCGATCATCATAAACTCAAGCAGACCATCAACAACAATCAACAATCAAAATTTATGAGCTCATTAAGAATTGTTAAAAAAATTGATTTTAACAATAATAATAACAATACCAACAGCAACAACAACAAAAACAACAATAACAACAATCCGAAACTACAACAGAAAATTAATATGAATAAGAACAACAAAAGACAGACATAAAAACAACAACAAAAACGATAAGCACCATAAACTATCAAGACCATCAGAAACAATCAAAATGCATACAAAATCCAGCATTTAAAATGCACTAAAAGTGCATTTAAAAATGTAAATAAGGTGGAAACAATAAAGTGTAGACTGAGAAGGGGGGGGAGGGGGATGGCTGGAAAGAAGGTTATCAAGAAGAAGGAGCTGGACTGAAATGATTACTTTACGGGATGTTGTATAAACACGTTATACTAAAAATTAGTAAAATAAAACCATTAATTATGCCATAAATAATAACACTAAATATTAAAAAAGCAGATATATATATATATATATATATATATATATATATATATATATATATATATATATATATATATATATATATATATATATATATATATATATATATATATATATATATATATATATATATATATATATATATATATATATATATATATATATATATATATATATATATATATATATATATATATATATATATATATATATATATATATATATATATATATATATATATATATATATATATATATATATATATATATATATATATATATATATATATATATATATATATATATATATATATATATATATATATATATATATATATATATATATATATATATATATATATATATATATATATATATATATATATATATATATATATATATATATATATATATATATATATATATATATATATATATATATATATATATATATATATATATATATATATATATATATATATATATATATATATATATATATATATATATATATATATATATATATATATATATATATATATATATATATATATATATATATATATATATATATATATATATATATATATATATATATATATATATATATATATATATATATATATATATATATATATATATATATATATATATATATATATATATATATATATATATATATATATATATATATATATATATATATATATATATATATATATATATATATATATATATATATATATATATATATATATATATATATATATATATATATATATATATATATATATATATATATATATATATATATATATATATATATATATATATATATATATATATATATATATATATATATATATATATATATATATATATATATATATATATATATATATATATATATATATATATATATATATATATATATATATATATATATATATATATATATATATATATATATATATATATATATATATATATATATATATATATATATATATATATATATATATATATATATATATATATATATATATATATATATATATATATATATATATATATATATATATATATATATATATATATATATATATATATATATATATATATATATATATATATATATATATATATATATATATATATATATATATATATATATATATATATATATATATATATATATATATATATATATATATATATATATATATATATATATATATATATATATATATATATATATATATATATATATATATATATATATATATATATATATATATATATATATATATATATATATATATATATATATATATATATATATATATATATATATATATATATATATATATATATATATATATATATATATATATATATATATATATATATATATATATATATATATATATATATATATATATATATATATATATATATATATATATATATATATATATATATATATATATATATATATATATATATATATATATATATATATATATATATATATATATATATATATATATATATATATATATCGTTCTTTTATGGGCGACATAATTCCTATAATTTTCCTATACTACATAATTATATTTTCTATATTAGTGACTTTTATTACAGGTGAGCGGATTATACCTATTTTTGCTTCACCCTTGGAACGCAATGAGGATTGCATGCTATTTCCTTCGAGAGAACGGTGAAAAAGAATAAGCCAGTGATACTTTCAAAAATTAAATGAAATTGCATACATTTTTATATTGTGTATAAAGAGAAATTTATACTGGTCAGCGGTAACTAATACTCGTTAGAGCCATTAATCAAGAAAGCGGCAACGTCTAATTCACGAAATCCGATCGCAGCATAGAAAATTTTATTCGTAGACGAAGGTTGAACAAAGTGTGACAATTGACACCTGATTTTGATCAGTTTTATCATAATTTATCATCTGATATTATTTCCGATATACACACGTGCACCAATCAAAACAAATATTGCAAGAGAAATTCATAAATTAATCACCGACCACAAAAAAGTTTAAATACTTTGAAAGACATTCATTCAGACAGTCGGAGAGGCTTAGAAATTTATTTAAATTTAACAAATGTATTTGTTGCTTTTTTTTTGTAATTCGATACTTTTTCACTTATTGCAAGAGAACGGCGAACTTGTTAACGAATATGTCAAACGTCAAAATCATGTGTTTGTTGTACTATTGTCATTCTATATCACCCCTAGCTATCGACTGACAGACGATTTTGTACAACCCACCCACCAAATGAATAACATTATGCAAAAGCCATGACTACTGGAGAAAGTGCAGGGAAAGGAATAATAGAAAGTGTTAACATATTTCCATAAAGCTTTTAGACACGAATATACACGAGTGTCAATTGTCAGCTGTCAAAATGACAGACAATCAAAATTCAATTTATTTTCTCTTCTTAGTTTCCTGTTGTTTTAGCTTCAAATTCGAATTCAGTCTAATTCCGTCTGAGAATATTTATTCCAAATATCTTACAGTAGTTTTGAAAATGTTCTGAAAGTGAGATAAAGATAGAGAAAGGGCGTTGCTATGGGATATTTCCTTGAAGTGAAATTGTGACAATAACCGGATGGTTACTTCAGAAATTTAATACTTTTGTAATAGTTTATTGCATAAAACCGAGAAACAATAAGTGATAGCAATTTGTAGCTTTCCATAATTTCCATGAAATTTTTTCGGATATTTATTTATTTATTTATTTATTTATTTCAGTTCTAATTTATGAGAAATTTGAAATGTAGTTTATTTTCAATGGATTTAATATTTAATTTCTTCCTTTATTTGATTGAACGAGGTAATTTAGACACATACAAAGTACTTGGAAACGAATTATATGAAAACATAATAAATAATTCATTAATAAGATAACAAGACATAATTTTTAGTTAAAGTCATTAACTGACCATATTCAGCAAATCAATTAATTTTCCATCAGCGTTTCTTCAGTTAAAAATTTTAATTGAGAGAAAAATTTTTCTTAAGGTAGTATTTAATTATGTCAATGTTATCAAACCTGCTTAAGCACAATTGATATAATTTGAAAAAGTACAATCGGAACCTTTTGATGACTTACAATAATCAGAACGTGTGAGACTACTTTTAAACACTTAAAATTTTTACACATTTTTAACACATTACCGGCATTAATGAAAAAAAAAGATTGCGAACATTCTTGAAAGAAAAGTATCAGTGAGGATCATCGGATTTGTCATTCACATTTCCGTTGACTTTTCTACTTTGATCTTTCACTTTTCTCTTTGTAATTAACTCTGTTTTAATCCCTTACAAATCTAATACTTTTGACCAGATGTATTTCCTGAATCGGAATTCTATTCCAAAATCAATCCGGGGACTGTTCTTTTCTATACGTAATCCGCTTAAAATATCCTCGATGTTGAAATGTCAAACTGTCATAGCGCAGTAAATATCATTCAAACACAAAAAAGGACTATTATAAAAAATGCAAGTAAGGAAAAATCCATTTAAGAGCAAGGGTGTCAAATGAAGGGGGACGGAAACTTATCATGTAAGAGGTGTTAAAGGAAAAAAATTTGAGCAAATGCAATTGATCGTAATGCCAATTATGTCAATTCATTCATCTCAATCAGTTTTTATTCATTCATTCATTCTTACATTCACTCAATTTCACGTTCATCCTTGAATCGTTTACCGTATTGTAAAAATGGCAAATGTGCTTGAAAGGATGTTGTCGTAGTATGCAATGTCAAAGCATTTAAGGACAATAAATTAACAAAAAAGCCAATTTCGCCATACGTTGGAAATATGTCATTGAAGGTTTTTTAAACTCAATTGACAAGCATAAAAAGATCTAAAGAGCTCAAGAGCAAGAGTGAATACTTTTGAGAATATATATAAAAAATGTCATATAAAAATGAGGTCGCAAATGAAAAAAATATCGATGCTTTTTCAGCATGAATGATTTATTTCTCTTTGATCAGTCACACAAACACAAAAATTTCTTTTACTGTAAGCACATCTATTAGTAAGTCAGCATATTCGAATTAGATTTTGGACAACATTTGTCATTGCTCAAAACAAAATCTCTAAACGACTATAAAAATATAATCTGACTGTTATAATACAATTAGTATTGACGATTTCGGTGTTAAAAACCGTGGCAGGTTAAAAGTTTCACGGTGGCGTGGCGAAATAATTTCATTTAGCTTCAAATGCTTTGAGCTCTTTTTATAATAACTCTTTGTTCCAAAGCATCCAGAAGCACCATTCTCCTACTTCTGATATATACTTGCATCTACGTCTCGTTTCGTAAACAAAAAGCCTTTAGAAGAGAATGTCAAGATGATCTTCTTAAGGTAATGAAATTGCTTATACTTAAATTCATTTTGATGTATTGGAGTTATACCAAAAACATTGATAAAAGGCAGATAATGTAATTTTTTGATAATGTAATCCATTTAGCATCCAGAAACTAAAGAAAACCCGAATTAGTTATAAATAACAATAATTTGGAAAATATGCGTAATAGCAATTATAAAACATTAACAAAGTTAATTTATTACAACAAATGTAGTTAATGAAGAATAATTAATAAGAAAACATGTAATTACTTTTAGTATTGCCAGCGTCATAATCGGTCAAATATCAGCAATCATTTAGAAACAGCGTCATTAATTATCGAATCTGTTTTTGAGGGTTCAACTAATTCGTGGAGTACTAAATCGTCCAATATGCACCGCAAAAACTGCCAGTTGTAGCAGCAGCAGCAGAGGCAATGGTACTAACAGCAATAACAACAACAACAACATCGACAACATTATCAGCAATAAACTGACCATATTTGATTTTCTCGTGTACATACGCATTCGAGAAAAATCAACCGGAAAATCGATTTGATTTGCGCAGATGTTTTACGTGCGTTGCCGCACGACGGAAAATTTCAAGCAACAACAACCACAATTGTCGAGAAACCCTAAGAGAAAAAAAATAGATTAAAGGACTATAAAAGGGGAATAAATAAAAATCCTTGATAGCTAGAGGGATTTAGATTCGGCAAGGGACCCTTAACAACATTTCATGCATTCATACAATCACTCATTCAGTCATTCAATTAATCTACCTGAGATATATTGAACTTTGTCCGAGGTTACCCTTCTCTCGAACAAGCTCAGGAATATGTATGCGCGTCCCTTTGTGTGTCCGGCTCACCGTGCGACGAACCCAAAAACAAGATTGTTTATGTGCGCTACTCGTTCATGTTGTTCCGGTGTTTCTGTTTCTAATTGATGTCAATGTTTTTATATCAATTTCTAAAAATCGAAAGTGATTTCGGACAAACACATACGTTCAAATTCGGCGTTCAAACGATCGGGAGACACCGAAGGCAAATAATGCTTAAGGGGAACCTTTTGTGAAAGCCTAATTGAATCGTGCACGATATTTCACTATAAGGCATGAATTGTTGTGAAATTTGAGTGCAATTTTTTTGGGCAGAAAACGCAGAAATTTCCTGATCTGTACCTGTCAAGCCATTTCATTTCAGAGTTGTGGCAGCTATAGAGAGTTATGGTTTTGAAAGAGGATCCCTTTATGGCAAACACTATACAGAAAGAGCTAGGGAATGCTTCTTCTAGGGAACTAATATAAAGAACTTTTTGTAATACAAATCCCGCGAAAGTTCTTCTACTCAAAACAGTTAAAGGAATGAGGTGAAAAGATGGTGGGGACGTTCTCCAAGGATTCATTAACGTTTTAGCAGGAAGCCAAATCACTTCGGAAGTAGTAAAAAGCCTCTTATGGGTATTTGTATTAGTGCTTCTAGATATCATGATTTTTGCCGTGGTACTTTTGTTGTCATTGTTGACGTTGTTGTTGCGCCTGTTGTTGTTGTTGTTGTTGTTAGTCTTATTACTATTGATATCGCTGTAGATGGCATAGTCATTATTTTGTGTGTTTGTTGTTGACAAATCGCTACCGTGGTAGTGATTAACGACTTTGGGTTACGGAACATGTCAGGACATCACTGCCCGGAGCAAGAATGCGCCAGCATCTAAGGGCAAATCAAATGAAACATGTTACTCGGTGGTTTTTGTTATTAAATCAACGTTAATTAAATATGTTTAGATGGTGGATCAATGGACGAGTGGATGAATTGAATGCGGAAGGGAAAGAAGTGCGAAATTGGATAAAAGGAAAAATAATAGAATAATGTGCGAACAGTATAATAAACACATATATACACGCGAGCAGCTAACCGAATGACCAAACGACCGACTCATACACACAATCGATGAACAAATCGTATCTAATAATTACGAAGCTGCACACGGACAGACGTAATGGACAGACATAATGGACAGACATATGGACCATAATAGTAGGATAGAAAAACGAGGCGAGAGTGCAAGTGAAGTAATTAAATAAAACCATTATATTAGTGATCAGTGCGGTAGTCGGGTGCTGATCGAAGGGGCTTTGAAACCCTGGCAAGATCTGAATAACAGTCAACGTTTAACCCAACATTTCAAGATCGCAGTCAAGCGAAATCAGCGGATTAACTAATAGTACTTGACCTTCACGTAAATTGTTATGGCATTCATGTCGAGAAAATACACAAAAAGCATTCGAAGTAGTAATTTTTTAAAATTATTTCAATTAACTAAATAAAAAATTATTCGGGATACAAAAGTGGCGGTCTGTGTATTCCATTGCCTGGAGTTGTACGGAGCATCAATCCGTATCCACCAGCATGTTTCCGAAAATTTCTGATATGATAAATGCTGCTAATGTTGTTGCTGATACTGGTGAGACCAATTGCGATTTGTTGCACGTTCTTGTTTCGAGAAGTAATCAATTTTCTATGCGCAAAACATCTGTTAGATGACGTTGACGTTGATTTGTTAAACCACGTAAAATTTATCATCTAAAATTGGCTTTGATTTCGATAATGAATTATTTCGGAAAATCCTAGAAATCATTAAATATCAAAGAGCATTTCCGCTCATACTGATTATAGTATCTGATTATAGTAATCCTCATACTGATTATAGCATCGTATTTAAAAGTAGTTCCTTTTAATCGAGGCAAAATATCAGAAACGTTTGGAAAAACTATTAATTTTAAATTGTCTACTAAATAATAGTTTAAGCAGAGTCTTATTTAAATTGACACCGTCTGACCTTTCTCAACAGACTCATGCATCCTTTGGAATTTTCCTGTGTTACGTCAATATAATTGACATCTCGATATAAGAACTTAATTATTGTAGATGCATTTGTAATTTATTGCCACGATGCATTTATTATTGAAAAACATTTCTTTACAACCGCAGTAGAATCGCTAAATTGTCTTGTATATTACACGCCCATATACGCCCACCTTACAATGTCTCGACATGACGGGAAATTCCTCGGCCTCACACTTGTGGTTCATTTCTTCGTTTATCGCCTTCCCTCGCCAGAGAGAGAGAGAGAGAGAGTGAGCGAGAGTTTATTGACATATTACTAATTAGACATAACATGACAGACGTTAAAATTTATCGCACTTAACTGTACATTAACTAAAACATAAATGAATGAATCCAAAAGAGATTCGGGGCGAAACAGAATGGAATCAGCGAAAGATAATAATTTCCAATTTATATTAAAATTTTATAAAGAAATATTGTTGGGTCGAGAAAGCGGCTTTGATTTTGCTTTGCAGCCGATAAAAGTGAATCCAAAAATACTTTTAAAAAAGGGCGTGTACTAACGAGAAATACATATAAAAAATATTGCGCCCAAATTGGAATTTTGAAATGCTTAAATAAATAATTAATTTTCCTATTGAAAATGAAAGTGATTTAGAGAATGGGATTGATCTCTTAAAAAAATCAGTCTCACAGACCGCAATTTCAAATATATAAATTATAGCGGATCAACTAAATTCCTTCACACTTTTTCAAATTTATAAATTTAGAAAATTTGTCAGATTTTCTATTTTTTCGAGCAACATTGAATACCTTTTTTTAATTTGATATGATTTATTGCAAATTAAATTCAAAGAGAAACAATTTTATTTTATTTATTCTAGTCAAATTCTTGTTTCGTTGTATATTTATTGCCCAAGGCTAAATTAATAAATTCGATTTCTGTCGCAACATTAAAAAATTTAACAATGAAATAAATTACTTTTATAAATTCTTTAAAAATTTATGATTATGATTAGTCTGGCTATTTTAATTGATATTCGTTTTTCTCGATAATATATCGCAATGGAAAGAATAGACTTATAACGGAGAAAACCAATAGGAATTTGTGCTTCACCATCCAAGAGATTCGAAATCTTTCGAATTTAGATTGCTAAAACCCTTTTGATGATAAACGAATTTGTCAAAATTAACGAATATGAAAAATTGCCTTTATAGTCTTAAATTATTTATGTTTATAAAATTCCCTTTTCTTTATCGTGCCTTTTTCGCCTAGGTATATTTTTCTTTACTTTCTATTTCCTTGCTTTGCTATTCATCTCTGTTTCGGGTTATCATTTAAATGAATATTAATCTAATCTTTTCTGTTTTATAGTTTTTCTGGTCAAGTATTTAGGTAAGATAATTTGAAAGGAACTTGAAAGTGTAGGAATTTTTTAAATTCCATTTTGTGTTGAATACTATTGCTATACCCATAAAGCATTTTGTGCTTTTTTATGATTTTTTTACTCGAAAACCTTACCTTTTTGAACAAATGGTATTCATTTGCAATGACTAACACGGTGCTAATTCATATCGAGGTGTCATTTTCATATCGAAAGTTTTGTTTTGAAGTTTTCGCATACGACTTCTGCTCCTACACAGTTATAAAGAAAAGACCCGTAGATTTTAATATTTGCATCAAGAATTACTCGAAGAGCGAAATTAAATTGTAATATTTTGCCATTAAATCATGAAAATCATTTTTGGCAAAAACAAAAAAAAAATTCGGAAGGAAATTGACTTATTTACGTATTTATGACCGCCAAAATTTTCGAACTGATTATTTTGTTGAGTCGACATGTTATTTGTTAAACCTTTTCGCAAATTGGGTATATCAGTCTTTCACAAAACAAAACAATTTCACTACGATTACTCAAATGAAAGATCATAAAGTCGACTCAATCTTCGTTATGGTTTTCCGTATATATCCCAATGAGTATAACCATAACGTTTCTTTATATAACCACAGATGACCATTCAAGTGTATTCCGATAATATAAAAATACTCCAACAATTTGTGTCTTTTCTCCAATCACTAAGAGAATGAAGGGGCGTTTGCAAACTGAGTACTGGCCAAGTATTCATACTCATTTAAACCACGATAAAAATTGAAATAAAGGAATCGTACCCTTAACTGAAGGTACCATTAAATCAAAATTTACAGTTTGTAAAAATACCCGAACCTCGAAAATAAAAAAATTCAATGAAGCGAATTAAAGCCAAACTGTCGTATGGACTAAATCAAGCAAAACCAAGATATAAAAGATGGGAAAACAAAGTTAAATCAAAGCAGAAAAGCGGAAAATGAATGAGATACCAACGAACATAAAAGAGATTAGGTGATGGGAATCACGCCCACATGCACCGAACCACAAAAACAACAGAAATCAACGGGGACATGCTATAAAATACAATAATGACAACAAACATACTACCAGCGTCAACAATGAAAACTGGAAGCAAGTGGCAAACAGCAGTCGTGAAATTTAATGTTCCGCGTCGAGCAACTGAATCGCGTTTAACAGACTTTACGGGATGAATCATAAAAATATTGCTATAAAATAAAGAAATGAGAAAGAAATTGAAAAAAAGTTAACTAAAATCGAAAATTTTAAATGAAAATGAGTCGTCGAATTTCAAACTTTAATTTAAAACAAAGAGCCTTTACAAAGAGGTTCTTCTTTTTAAAAAACTTCTGCAACTTTCAGGATGTACGAATTAGACGACGATTTCGAGTGTATTAAAATAATAAATTAATATTGAATATAAAGAAGTAGAACAGACAGAAAAGCAACCCATTTTCTAAGGGTTGGTATATCCTTGTATATATATTTATTGAACTATTGAATGATTAGAGGCCTTTAGTTCTCTTGGAGCCGATGACGCCCAATTTTTCGAGGATTGTTTTGCTTTGATTCAATTGTTTCTTGACATGAGTTAAGATTTTCGAATTCTACGTGTTTTAAGATTTTTTGATAGGGTTTCCGTCATCTCTCGCGAAATTAAGCTTGGATACAAACAAAGTTTTGGCGATCCTAAATGTCTATATTCGTTCTGGTTAGTTTGCTCCTAGTTCGTCTTTTTTGTTTGTGTTTTTTCCGTTGTTATGTCGTGTGTTCTCCCACGTGGATCGTACGTGCGCAGATATATATTCTCCATTTGCAAGAATTTGTTCGTAATAGGAATTGTCTAGTTGGAGTATTTACTTCGTTACTTCGGGAACATAAGTGTCTTCGTTTCTTATGTGTGTGTGTGTGTCTTTCCGAAGACTTCTTTCCAGGAGCTGAAATCCCGTGATATGCGCAATTTGAATTTTTTGAACACTGGACTGCCATTATTTCTTAATTTTAAGCCAAACGTCACAAATCTCTTGACAACTCAAAAACCGCAGCAACAACAATTGCAATTTTAATTTAGTTTGAATCCTACAAAAAATTATCACATTTAACACTTAACCAATCAATGTACAAGATGTTGAAGTTCACCGAATCTGCTCACACGAAGTTACAGAGCCTAAATATCTTCAAACCTTGGAAAAAAGCCGAGAAGTAAAGATAAACGTGCGTTCTCGCCTTATTTTTGCTAATGTGCATCCATCGAATTTTTATCCACCAAGAGCATTTCGACAACCATGTAAACTCATCTCAAAATATTTAATAAATACTTCGAGGGAAAAAAGAAGAATTCTATGTACGTGCCACTCTTAAATTTATTATGTCATATCCCCCTTCTCCCGCTACTTCCCTTCTACTCCGTCTTCGTTTCGAAAACTCAGCGAGGAATCAATTTTCAGCAGGTTTGTCTTGCTTTATCATTTCACATTCCTCTTTAACACTTTTCAATATTTTAATAGAAAGTTTTAATCTTTTAAAAAGTTCAATTCGGTTCATTTCAGCTAGGTTTGATTTTCTTGCTCATTTTAGTGAAAGCGAAATAGCACGAAAAGAGACAAAAGAAGCAAATATATTATTAAAAATTGAAAATAAGTTAGATACGACGAAGACCATCCCAAAGTTCAAAGTCACTTTTAGCAGAGTTGAATTGAAATCATGGCCACGGCACAGACTTGCAGTCTGTGTGTTCGTCTGGACTAGTCTGGCTGCCTGCATCTCTTTGTCTGTCTAGGCGCTGTATCTTAGTGTGAGTGTCTGGATTGTGTGTGGCTCTGCCGCAGCCTGTATACGTTTAAGTGTCTGTCTGTCGGTTTTTGCTCCAGTCTATTGTGCCTAACTTTGACATCATCAATAAAGTATTTCTCGCCACACTTCATCGTTTTTTAAAAGCTCGGGAACAAACAAAACCAACAAACGACATGTGTTTCTAGAAAGGGTAGATAAAAAAGGAGGAATTGTTGATAGAGGAAGTATATTGTGATGTTGTATTAGAGATAAAAGGGAAGCGTTGTGGATTTAACAAAAAGTGAAAAATGAAGAAAAAGTTATTAATTTGTCGATAAAAGCGAAGGAGACGACTGTGTGGGCAAGAGATGATAAATATAATATAAATGTCATAGAAGTTTCATATAAATGTAACCACATCGGGGTTAAATCCTTCATAGGTCCGTCTCTAGGATGTTTCCCTTCCTGAGCCACCATCAGTTCTTAACATATACATAAAAAATTATTCAGCGAGACATAAGATGGTTAACTAACACGCATTAAATCCAGAAAATACTAAGATTTTTCAAAGATAAGTCAAAGAAATCTTGAATGATACGAAAATGATCTCCTCTAAATTATCAAAGTTTATGTTTTACACCATCTTCTATACTTTTAACTGCAAGACCCAAAAATCTAACAGGATTAACTTCAGGAATATGTATCTGGGATGGTATTATCTTAATGTTTGTTGCCCCAAGCATCGTCAAGAAACCAGAACAATCACATTAACCCTTGCAAATGTACGCATTATGGAAAGAAAAGCTAAAAAACCTACCCTTTTTTAGAGTCGGGGCCATTAAAAAGCATCTGTCGCCCGTGAACATCCGAGAAGAAACCGCCTCTTTAGCAGGAGGAAAAAGAAGAAAATTCATTTAGCCAAGACTAATAAATTGCTGCCTGAAAATTTTTTGACTTGTCAGAACAAATATACCTTTCGCTTTGGATTGAGATGAACCTCGCTTCAAAAAATACTCCTTATGTCAAACTTTTAACAGACACGTTAAATAATTTACAAGAATAAAAAAAGTAAATTTACATTTCAGCTTGATTTAAAATAGTTGCCATTATTATTAGCATTATCATTATTATTACTACTATTATTATTATTACTATTATTCATAGTTATTATTATTCATAATCCTAATCGATGACACTCATAGAGCACATCACTTCAACCTAAAGAAGGACAACGTCATTTGCATAAAGGAGCAACACAAATATAAATATCATTATCTTTTTCGTCTGCTTTTAGTTTTTTTGGTTTGGGGATGACTTTTTATGTTTATAATTTCGAGCGTGAAATGATGGAGTCAGAACGATAATGACGTTGTTCACGATGCTGAAATCACTTCCGTTGTTTCCGTTGCTCTACCTCGTATTATTTTTTATTGTTGTTGTCTATTGTTTGTCTATTACTTTTGTTGTTGTTTCGGGTGTGTTAATTTTGAAGTGCGTTTCCCTGTTTGTGGTAGAACACATAGCCACTTGCACACACATACACACACATACGCACGCATACGCAAACCCACCCGATCAATAAGTCAGGTCGGTCACCGATTAAGGATAAGCCAGGATAAAGAAACTGACATGGGTGGCAATAACGATGATGAGCATGGTACCTGATGAGATTAAAATAAATACGAGGAGTCAGTTTTCGCAGTTTTGAAGGCGAAGAAAGTGGGAAGAACTGGGGAAGAAAAAACAATAAATTTATGCGGCAGAAAGGAATATAACTACACTAAAGTCAATTAAATTTTAAAAAATCAACACATATTGTTGACTTTTACCTAAATTTCCCCCTCGTTCCCTCACTTTACCATTCCTTAACCATGCCATCACATGGTTTTCACAACAGCATTTTGCAAACCAATTTCCACATAAAGGTTTCCACTGCTCTCTCTTATCATGCTTTCTTTGTATTTCAGACAACCCTCTACCGTTTTCTCATGATTTTATTTTTTCATCCTCACTAAACGCCAACGCAGCTAATTCTTGCACCTTATCAACGAAGCACGTGGCAGTTACCTTTTACTAAACGCTGTCGAGATTAAATCAAATGGAAAATTTTGTGGAAAGGATGGCAAGGTGTTTATTAAAATTTACTAAGAAATAAATCAAAACGAAAAATAAATATGCATAGCATACCGTATCCTGTAAGAGAGTGTTTATTTGAAATATCAATTTGTTCCAGACCAATGACTCGAGACGAAGGCAAAAATAACGATGGCAAATGAAAAGGAAAGCGTCTGTCAACAATTAGTATAAATGCATTTTGCGGCATAAAACGCCTTTTAGATAAAATCGCGTCTTTTAAACCTTCTTTTGACAAGATGTTACTCCTTCAAATGGGTATTGGCTTCACGGTGATATTTCGTTTGATTAACCGGATATAAACGCGAACATTTCTGCCTTCGAAATGTTAACTGGAAAAGAGTTTCCTTTTAGAATTGTCTCCCATAATTAATTCCTTCATATCTTCAATTAAAGCATTCGACAGAAGTAAGAGCCATTAAAGATGTTTTCATATCATATACGATATTCTTTGCCATGAATTATATTAAAAGTATTTTCGAAGGGAATCATTTGCTTAAAACTTTCGTCCTGTACAATTGATTGCACATATTACTCGTGGTGAGGCGAAAAGGAAAAATATTAAGGTTATGAAATGTAATGCGATGACTACAAGTATCATGCAATATGCCCCTTATGGCGTGACATTGTGTATAGAAATCTGATGGGTGGAAGAGATTTTTGCCCTATTTGCGTCTTCGCACACTTTCTTCATTCATTTGCATACATTTGCCGTTCGTCCTTTTCCTGAGGAAACTCCTCTAAACGATAAGTTGTCGGCTCAAGGACTTTCATGCTAAACTGTTTTGCTGACTAGCAAACAATTACATGAATTCTGTTTTTGTTGTTGCCGCTTTGCTTAGCTACCATTTAGACAGGACTTCATGATTATGATGCTGGTGATGACAATGACAATCACAACAATAACGATGACGATAACAAATATCAAATAAATGTAATGATTAATAGAGAATATAATATAGATTTGTTTACCATCTAATTTTAGAATTTTGTGGGACTAAATCAAAATTAATGAATTCATCCCATCTGGTTAGCATCATTAGTAATATATTGTATTTTGATATTTCGATAGAGGAAGACGAAGGTAATTTGTTTAAAATGTTTTTTGATGGCAGAGTTTTACAAGTGTACAGGGTGTCTTGCTTAAGAATGTTGGAGGGATTATAACATCCTGCTTGAGTGGATAAAGGCCATTCCATTCAGCTTTTCTAATTGATTTGTAAAATATTGCTCCTTTTTTTATTATACGATGACAATACTAATGTCGATAGGTGTTAATTATAATAAAGGGTACATCATAAAACAAATCGCAAATGCAACATACGAGCTTCAAACTGCGTACATTGTTTATATATTTTAAAAACGAATATAGTGATAAACTTATTGAAAGTCTAGAATTCTAGACCGCTTAGCACTTCTAGAAATTTATTATTTTTTATTTTTTACTCACATTTCTTACAATTTTATGTGGAAAAATTAAGCGAGTATGTTTCTCCAAGATAAAATTATTGATCTATACTGGTCTCCTATACGTTGGCTTCAGCTTGATTTCAACTTATCTCCGGTGTCTTACACTGTAATCATGTTTGAAGTGTTTCCATTTCGACGAATTAATAGGAGATTTATTTTGAAGGCTAGTTAAGAATTTAGTTTCTTCTCTAATATTTTCAAGGCGTTATGGTGTGTGTGTGAGTGTGTACCAAATGTATCTGAAACGCAACAATTTTACCTTCATTAACTCTAAAACTGACTTTTTAATCCCGTGCGTATTAAAAAATTTTAATGTGCAATATTTTAAAGTGAAAGATCCCTAACACGCTGCTTCCAGGAACAAATACAGTAATAAGAGATCACCGTAACAACAACAAAGCTAACAACTCCTTCGTCAAAAATATTACTTAGTTATGCGATAACGCCATCGTGACAGTAACGATGACAATGCATTCTCTCGTAGACACATTAGAACGTGTTTCAAGCATACTTCAAAATTTTCTCTTCAACGCCTCCGTCGACAGTTACACCAACAACACCAAATGCCTTACGTATCCCAGTGGAAAATGATCAGGATTTTTCAGAAATTTAAGAAAATATGGCCGCTTACTTACTGAACAACTACAAGGACATCATCACGCGCACTAACTCGTATGTTACCACACAATGATAAAAATATGAAATATGCTAAATGTGATTGAAAGCGAAAACCGGAATGATGCATGCAAGGACAAAGAATAATAACGTAAATGATGATGAGTATGAAAGAAAGAAAGAAGGAGTGAAAAGAAGAAACATAAATTCCAAGGAATTTCTTGCACGATATTCAAAAGTAAGCATAAATCAATGAAATGCAAGGGAAGCAAAAAGAAAAAATCAAAATAAACAACATCATCAGAAAAAATAATAAAACGGGAGGAGAAGAAATAATATAGACAAAGAGACAGATATAGGGAAAGATAGAAAGATTATTTTGCAGATCTTGGCTTAAGATGCTCCGTGCAGGATAAGGTTAAATTCATAAGAAGAAGTCACCCCAATGTCTTTCATTTGTACCTTCTATTTAAATTAATTGGCTTCCGGACTCTTGTAATGTCGACACACACGACCCTGATTTAGGCGAAATAATGAGATGAATTTAGGAATAATATATTATGTATATAAATACATATTCTCGTATTAAACCCCCATGCACCCAAAGTTTGAGCATTATCCCTTACCGAGTTTTATCACAAACTGGCAATAAACAAACATTTCAAATAACTTTCAAGTCATTTATATTTTATTATTTTTAAAGTTGAAGAAGAAATTGTAAGGCTGAACTGAAAAAGAAAATTCAATTGCTAAGTTTTTCCCGGAAAATCCACTTGAGATTGTTGAACATTGTTTGTCAGCAGGAGTCTCCTAGATTCAACGAAGACGGGTAGAAACCAGAAACCAAGATTATGAATTGAAAAAAAAATTATGAAGTCGCAAAAGAGTAGGGTAATATTTAAATTTACGATTTGAAGTGGTTTTTGGTTCTGACGTTGGCTCTACGGAATCCTACTTGGACTGGCAGTGCTATCCTTAGGCCCTCTAGTTTGTTGCGTAAAACAGCTCAACAATTTTGTGGTAAACAAAAAGACGGTGACGACAACTATGGTAGTGATGATGATGATCATAATAATCATGATAACAACGACAACGTCATTTAGAAAATTATGATGCATGCGATTGTTCTACAACGCATAACGAAAACAACAAAAAGAAAGTAAAGCGACGATGATTATGACGATACGGCGACAACGACGTCATTGATAAGACTTCTTGTTCTATTTCAAGTAGCAGTGTGTGCGCAAAAGGCAAAAGACTGAACCCTCTTCACAGCAAGGGTTCCCCTTTTGTGGCTGAAAGACTCATTTTTCTAAATCATAAGGCGTTGTAAAAATGCCAAAGACGACGACTACTTTTGGTGATGATTAGTGTTAAACGTTCGTCGTTTAACGGTTAATCGTAGTTGCTTCGTGATATAAAGTTATTTATTATTGTTGTTGAGAGATGGTAAATGCTTTTGTACTCCTTGCCCATTGAAATCCTGATCCCTTTTTCCTCTTGAAGGCGCCATTTTCAAGGGATCTCTTGTCGTCCTCTAAACGTTTGGTGATGTGTCGTTATTCTACTTAGTCTAATCGGTTAACAATTTTACTTTACTTTGCGTTTGTTGTTGTTGTTTTAGAGTCCAATTTCAGCCTAATTACAAGCAATCCCATTTTCCTTTTTGCGTCATAACACTCGAATTATTGTTATGTTTTTATTGTTTTTGCTGTCATTTGTAACTGTACCGGGGTCCCACCCCATTTCAGATACTTTGTCGTCAAGAACGACGAATACTTTCGCCGGCGACTTTCATCAGAAAGGGCTTACAAAGACTTACAAAGAACATTTACGAAATAGACAAAAATAAGTTTTAAATTGACTTTAGTTTAATGAAAAGAACTTTTGAGGATAAATTTGAAATTAAAATGACAAGCAGAGGAAACAAAGGTTTACAATAATGTGTAAAAGATAGAATTAAATACAGAACGGAAATACTAAAGGAACCAAACACCGGAGATATTTTAATAAGGGGAAACTTGCGTGAAGCAGAATAAAACGATCTTGTGAAAAGATTTTAATTGGACAAAAATATATTTCAAAAGGAAAAGTTTTAAAAAATTATCAAATTTTGTGACAAACTTTCTAGAAAATATTTTTTTCCATAAATTTCAATTTCCAAAAACAAAAACGAACTTAAACAGTTGCTCGAGCCCCAAAGAATAAGACCCTGTTTCCAATCAATTGCCTGTCTCTGCTTCAACTTGGAGTTTTGCCACTCTTCTTCGTTGTTGTTGTTGTTGTTGCTGTTGTTTGTTTGTTCTAAGTAGGACAAGACTACGTGTGTGAATATTCTTATCTTTGGCATATTAAGAAATTATTTATGCGAAGCCAAGCAACGGCAATCAGGACATGACATGGCACAGTAATTGTTACCATTATCGTTGTTATTGCTTTTACTCTTGCTTTCACGTTGTTTTTGTCGGCGTTGTATTGAATTCTCATTATTGTTGTTGTTGTCATTATTATTATTATAAATACCACTCAAAATAATTGCACATTTTCGACGCCTCCATCAAACGCAAGGGAATCAAATGACCCGAACAGCTGCTAATAATTTTCCATCATCAGACACGACCATACCAAACTCATGAATATTTCATTAGGGAAAATTCTAAAACGTTATTTGCATTAATTTTCAATTGAAATAGTCGTATGGATATATATCTTTTTTTTTCCTAGAGAATATTTTCAATTGCTTTTCGAGATAATCATTTATTTATATCAATTATCCTCACGATCGACCATATTTTATAGACAGAAGAAGAGCAAGAGAGAGATAGAGAGAGAGAGAGGGAGAGCATGAGATTGTCGTTAGACCATTAAGGATATAATTAATACCCATCAATCGGTAGTTAATGGTTTTACTGCTATTTCTTAATGCACGATCGGGGATATCGATAATTGGTCAGTCGTCCGTTTATTTTATCGTTCAATGCGTTAAAAACCACAAACGTTTTTGTTCATCCTTTTTGTCTCCTTTATGCTTCTGCCTGCGTTATTACTTTAGGTTCCTAATTTTTCTTCTTCGGTTTTGCTCGTTATTCTTTGTCGACACTATCTCTCTGAAGGAGATGAATTTTATGATCGCTTTTCTATTCTCTTGAAGTGATGCCGACTTGATCGATTTACCCGAGTCATATCTGTTCATCGTTTACCTTTTTCATTGTCTCCCCTAACCTTTCGTTATTCAATCGAAATGTAATTCATGATTTTTTTTTTCTATTTTTATAACTACTATATCTTTTTATCTCTCTTTCTTCTTTTTATCTTTGTTTGGTTCCCTTTATGTCGGAGGACTTAGAGACCTAAGAAGGAAATCTCTTTTGATATGCTCTGTCGTATTGAGTCTGACGAGGTTAATCGATTATTTATATCTGGTAAGGATCTGTTTGAATTTTTTATAATCCTCGATCTTCATGACATAGGACGCAATTGATTGAGGATGTTCGAAGTTTTGAGTTTGAAGATCGACAGAATCGGTAGATCTAGTATTTTAGATAATCAGTTGAGGAAATAATACATTATATATATATATATATATATATATATATATATATATATATATATATATATATATATATATATATATATATATATATATATATATATATATATATATATATATATATATATATATATATATATATATATATATATATATATATATATATATATATATATATATATATATATATATATATATATATATATATATATATATATATATATATATATATAAAGAGTTATCCCTTAAAGGGTCCGGATCTATTTGTCGTAACATTAATGCCTATTACTTTCATTAATTGCCGATATGTCCTGAATCTAGACTACTAATGTGCTACAGCTCATTTAAAAATATGAAAGCAATGCTATTATTTGTTTTCCTATTTGAGTAGCTTCTACCTCATTGGCTACCCCTCGAAAACTACTCCTATCCCTGCCTCCTACACATGAAACAATTTGAATTTAAATTATTCCCTGAAACAACGAAATTGTCATTATGAGCCACTAAAATAAAAATGGGGTAAAAAAATGTTCACTATCTTCTTTTCGATGTCAAACGGCAATAAAAATTTGACAGTTTAATACACTTATCCATAAATATAATCTCTTTGTCACTTTAATACAATTCTTTTACATTTTTTGTTTGATTTTTACTATGCTTCATATTGCCATCTATTCACTTAACAAGTTGTGATAATGATATTGATGTTGATACTAATAATATAAATGATGATGATATTAAATTCAAGTCAAGTCAAGTTCTTCAATTCCTTTTGTGATCTGGATTTGCGGTCATTCACAGATGCTGGACTACATTTTTCAATTATTGCTTACAATTTATCAATAAAATATTTCAGCAATGTATTTTAATTGACACGTATAATTTGAACACGTTTAACTGACAAGACGTAATCAGAATGAGAGTGACATTGGTTCTGAAGCTCAAAATAGTACATGCATTTGTATTCCCAACTTACCTGCTTCGATTTCTTCTTCGCATTTTTAACTTCTTTTCTTTTATTTATTCGTTTCGTACGCATAAGGAATCATCCCATTAACATTTTGGTTTGCGATGGATAGACAAATTTGATGAAGGTATGAGCGTTTTCAATTGTTTACGAAATACTGCCTGTTTCAATAAATTACCGCTACCTTCTTCGGATCATCACAAGCACCGTCATCAATTTTGTTGGTTTAACTTTCCTTTTTCTATCGACGTCTTTGTTTCAGAACAAATTGAATAAATTTGGGAGTTCATTTTGTGTCAGGATAAAGTTTGTTTTTGAAATCATAAAGAATAAATACTTTGCCCACCCCAAGGGGAGGGGTGTTAGTGTTATTTCTCTTAATTTCCATTTATTTTGTGCCCACATTCGCCGTCACCACATTGCTCCCTCATTTGTTCATCCCTAATCCAACTTTGAGCTACTTTTATTTTATTTTATTCCCTATTATCAATTTTTTAGTGAAAATTATGAGAATAGCTCTAAAAAAACATAGGCTTTAAATCAATAGACGTAACTACTTACCTTGTAGGACATAACTCTTCCAAAGAGAAAGTTTGAAAATATTGCTTATTTGGGGAATCATTGATTTCATCCTGGGCTAGTCTACGATCCTGTCAATTTACATCTTCGTTTGTAGTTTTTATGGGCTTCATAGGTTGCCCATCCCACTCATTGTTCATGTAGATCGTTCTTCCCTTTGATCGTCCTCTTTGACTTACTCTTTATGTACTCATCCGCTTACTTTTTCTACACTTTTCATCGTTCCTACTTTGTTCTTTGAACCACATATCCCAATTTCCCAACAGAAAAATCTCTTCTTATTTCTTAGTGGATTCCCACTATCCCATTTTTCACGTCAATTTACATACCTTTTAGCGCACCTCCCTATGGGGTACCCTTTTCCATTTGTCCGACTGTTATAAATATTATATTGTCCACCTTTACCCTTCTTTCCCCGTAGCCCTTTCTTTTTGTCTTAGCCTATTTATTGCTTTGATTGTCTTATCTGTTTCTATTGTTGTCATTCGCCCGTCTGTCCCTTTGCAAAATTCGACTGATTTCACTTCATTACTCCTTTGACTGATTTACCGACTTCTTTTATACCGTTTTGATATCCATGGGGTATCCGTTCCTATACACGCTTACCTCTGCTTCTACTGTGCATTTACAAAAACAACAACAGCAAATAACTTCTATCAAGGGAATGTATTGATTTTTGCCCTTACTTCTTATTTTTGTTTTATTTCTTTGTTTTGTAGAGTTGAATTTTGTTCACTACCGGACTATTCATAAGCATCAAAGAACTAATTTTATCGCTTTTGCCTCTTGGTGAGTTTATTGTTATCTCTTTTATATTTAATTTTATTTAATTATTTATTTTACAGCCTACGCCTGAACGGAAGAAAAATTCTGTTATAAAAAAATATATGTGTTTCCGTTTTAACTAAATTTGTGGGTCTATATTATCAATTAATCCCGTTTTTTCGGTCCATTTTTTCGTCTGTTTGTCTAACTTTCTGTCAATGACTCCCACCAACCAGAAGAGTGTGAAAGAAAGTTTTAGTTATAATATTATATAGTATTAGCATCAGAATAAACACAAAATAGATACCTAAAGGAATCAATAATGAACTCCTTTATGGACTGCTCTCCTCTTCATATTCACTCTATAGAGCCCTCTTCGCGTCCGTTTGAGACCCGCTCTCATGATATTGGCTTAAGGTGGAAATGTAGTATCAAGGACTTAAGCCAAAAAGCTGGAATACATTTCATTTATTCCTGAGTTTTTTTATCTTCCAAGTATGCTAGAGTTCCTCCAAAAGTTCCAGATTGGTATTCTTGATAGTTGATTTTGAGTCTAAAAATATTAATGGCATGGTAATGAGCTTGATTGTATTTATGAATTTATTTGACTCCCATACCAGTTGATTCTGAATACTTTTCCATCGCATATGAAATGTTCATGAACGCATACCAGAGCTCACGTACACTTCTATAAACCGGTTCTTCCTTTCATTTATTTAACTAGAATCGCTGAGCCATGATTCAGCTTAATTTGTTGGTGATAAAATAAGTTTGTTGTTTCGAATGAAGAGGTCTGACGTGGACATGATTTTGAGTTTCTATGACCGCATATGAACGATTTCATATTCCGCAGAGGGACTTCCTTTAATTTTTCTTCCTTTTGCTTTTATTTTTAAAGTCGAATTTTTCCTTAATCATTTCATTCATCCCTTGGGAAAATTGAGTTTTTTAGTTATCGAAATAATTTTAAATTGAAAAGAATTAATTTAAAAGATCAGTCAGCACTTTTTCTTTTTCGAAATTGTCAACAAAATTCTCACAATTTGTCAAACTTGAGGCAGATGTTATCCGAAATATAAAGAAATTCTTATGATATAAAACAAAATTTTCGAAATGCAGCTGGTGAGTTTTATGAAATATCTTGTAAAAGTATATCAGTTCAACAAGTACGCGTGTGTTTATGAGTTACAACATTATCATATCACAAGTTTTTTATATTGTTGGATGTCAAGATTAACATGTGTTTCTTTCTATTATATAGATAAAATTTTTGAATTAAGTTAAAAATAAAAAAATTTCAAAAATTAATAGAATAATCTTCAGTTTATTAAAATCACTTAAAAAATATTTCAGCGATTGTCAAAAATGTAAGAAGTTCGAAACTTGATAAAATAATTTTTCAATATAATTGAAATTAAAAGCTAATCCCATGAACAACAACATCAACAACAACATATATTTTTTATATTTTCGAAATATACAAAGCTTGCTTTATGGACTTTCCGATCCCTTCGCGCATGATAAGGTGACAATTTTTGTGCTGCAGAAGCGTTATCTGAATTCATAATTAGAAAGAAACAGTGGGTGGGTGACAGCAACAAATATGGAAATGTGTAGTGGGGTTGGAGATCGAGGTATGAGAAAGCTGTATAATGAAAACTAGAATGGAAGGGATGAATTTACACGCATATTTTTACGAAAGAAAATGAAGACTGAAGAAAGAATAGGAAACAGAAATAATTATCGAAATCATTACTGCAGAAATATGGCAGTATGAAAAGTTATATCGGGCTAATTGATTATACATAGATAAATATTTATTCATTAGTGCGAAAAGGAAACGGAATTTCCATGCTTTCAATCAGTAATGACTGTTTATGGAATTAGAGTTTTGGAATTAGAGGAAAATTGCCGTCTCAAGGTTAAATTATTGTTATTATTTTACGGCAATTTATTTGCGATTCACTACGTTGCAAGAATTGATAAGTAAAAGATACAGACATTAATGGGATAACAATTCTTGAGCATAGATATTACTAAATATACGCGTTACATCACCCGTTACATCACTCGTTAAGATAAATAAACATAACCAGATTTCGAATCTTAAGCGTATTGTTGTCAACACTAATTAAGTGCTAGTATAAGTTCCTCACATTTGGTGTTAATTTTAGGCTTTAGGTTTCTCTTATATATCGACACATATATCCCATAATGTATTTAAAAGTGTCGAACGATTTTTTGGAACATTTCCTTAATTAATTAGATAAGCGTGATATGCAAATTTTATCAGCTCGTTATTAATGCCTTCATGCATAAATTAAATTCAAAGGAAATTGAAAAGAAACTCCTTCTAGCGTCTCCGGGGTAATGGCCAACCATATATGCATATATATTTATGTATGCATGCTTTAAAACTACTTTATGAAACATAAATTTCACGCACGTAATGTTATCACTGTGAAAATTTGAGCACGGTATTTCTCTCGCCGTCTGTCTTTATGAAAGAATTACCATACAACAAACACTTATGCATATGTCCTTTGTGTGTTCCGTGATTACCACTTACTCGAATCCTCTAAGCGAATAGTTAGTCTCATCCTTCCTCCGACGTTTTTTATCCCTTGACCTTCTCTGACGATGTAACTCTAAATAAATATTGACAGTTCTTTGAGTTATAAAAAACTTTGCAACCTATGTAAACACAATTGCTTTTATCGCTAATGCTCATACGCACGCTCAAAACCCCGGCAATTTTACGGCTTTTTTATTCTGTTTCCTCCCTCTGAAAGAATGGTATATGAAACGTGCATAAATCGTACATGAATTGTCTATGTGTGCTTGAAGAAACGAAGCATTATGGGCAATTGTACGAAGGTGATAACGATATTGTACAGGATACTAAAGATTAATCAAACAATTTCCAACTTCGTCGAAATAATTAATTAGTTGCCGAATGCAATATATTGAGAAAAGATGAAATCAATTGTCAATTGATTGTAATTACAATTTTAATTATAATTAAATTGTAATTTTTAGTGGCATAAACGACTCCATGACGATTTTTCATGCACGAAATGTGTTCGTTGAAGTGCGTAACCGTTACTACTCATCGATTATTGCAGACGGTCTGGCAGCATTATTTATCAACAGGAAATTTAAATATTTTCTTTCTATTGGAGTTTATCAAAAAATCAAGCATACGCACATCCGCACACTTTACAGTTTAGAATCTGACTTTGTCGGTTCTCCTTTGCTGCCAATGTTCGTTGTATCATTAATATCCTTAACAACAATAACAACCAAACGGCGACAACGTCGAACAAATCTTTTAAATTAAATATCGCAAGATTTTGATATGAATTCTGAACGGATACGGAGACCGTATAGGAAGGCATATGGTCGTTTGCACTACTGTTTCCAAACAGATTAAATCCACAAACATAAACGAACGACAAACATATTTTATGAAAGAATATAAACTGGATAAAAGGAACGCCGTCATAACCGTTGAGAATCAGTTATCAGTGACGGCATATTGAGTCCAGTATCTAGTTGTTGTTGGGTAGTAGTAGTTGCGGTAGATACACGATGGTATGTTAACGTGGGTGTTTTGTATGTGTGCGTTAGTGCGAGTACCTGAGTGTGAATGTAAGAACGTTTTTAATCAGCTTTCATAAAAATGTTGTGCATTTTCACTTCATCATGATGATATAATAATAATAATATAGGTAAAACTTATTTGCAAATTTAACCCTGACATAAAGAGTCATCGGAAGTCTTCAGAGCCTGCTACGATATGCGAAGAATTTAGTTCGACTACTTTCCAATTTTCTATCTTAATCTTTCAATTTCATGAAAATCTGAGCGTCCTGAATCCTGAAATCCTGAACGACATTATGTTCCGAATCAAAGCACGAGATTCTTACAACAAAGTTTGAGTTGCAATATCTGTAATCATCAATTATAAAACCGATTGATAAGGCTTAAAAAAATAATGATTTTTGATTAACCGATCGTCGATCACATAATTTTTTATTTGCATAATAAAATTTTACATAATTTTATTTCATGGAACGTATCTGAGAAATCGTTTAGGAAATCGACTTTATTACTGGATGTGATTTGGATTTTAATACAAGTTTAAATTAATAAAAAATGTTTTAATTAATTTATGATATAATGATATAGAGGAACAATTTTAAAAATCATAAACATTAAAATTCAAAATAATAATCAGATCAAGTATAATTCCAGTCAGAATTAGAATTAAGGGACTTAAGGTATCTGTATCTAGGTATAATTTTCAGCAAGACGAATGACAAATAAATCATATTTATTTAAATTCGAATAGCTTTTAATACTCTATATTGTATCCTGTATTCTGTATATTGTATTATTAATTTTGCTTCTTGTTGTTTTTTGTGTTGTTGTTATTCTATGTACTTGTTCTTGTTTTTTATATGTTATATGAAGTATTTTTGTGGTTTTTTTTTTAAATGTAAACTAAAAAAGGTACCGAAATATCTTTTTTTATCATGAAAATAAATAAAATAAACAAAGACAAATTGACAATAACAATTTCACTATGTTAGAGAACTGCGATTCAATTTAGTCAACAGTGTTTTATCTTTACAGTATCTGCTTACAGTGTTTCACTTTCATTTCATTCTCAGTGCCGATCAGCGTTTCTCTCTGCGAGAAGTTCTGAAGTGCGCTTGCAGAGGAGTAAAGTTCGAAGCTTCAAATTTCTCCGTATGTACTAAAAAATTGCTGTTATTCAGGTGCTAAAAATGATATGTGATATTAAAACGTGGTATTACTGTGTGACGCTCTGTACTCTTATTAAATCTTTGCATTGTGGCCGAGTAGTGGCGTACTCAGAAATATAGAGAAATAGAGATAATGAAAATGAGATAGAAAGAGAGTGATTTTAATAATATTGAGAAATGAAGTTGAGCAGCAACAAAGTAATCAATAATTTTGAATATTTAATGGTCACAGGTGAAAATATGGAAAATTATTGCTGGGAAAAAGCTCTTTATGGTGGTGAAGAAAGAGAAGGATGATAACAGGTAGATAGAAAAAGTGTGTACAATGTAAATTTTTCAAAATCATTAAATGATAGTTAATATTTGGAAATTTATAAGAATCTGATTTCATATAACTGTAAAATTTTATTTATTTATAATTCAGGAAATTTTTTCAGGCAAATAAATTCGAGAATCTAGAATTCCTAATTCCTAATTGGTTTTTATATAACAATTATATTTCGTTCGATAATTTCATTATAATTCGGTAATCATCTTTTGATAGTAAACTATGTTTTTAGAAAAAGAAAAATTAGTTAAGTCTGTAATTCGTGAAGGCTGGTGGCCTCAGAGCATACGAAAAATATAATTATAAAATACAATTAAAATTATTTGGGAGAAGACCTTGTAATAATATTTATTTAGACAAATACTTAATTGAAAAGTATTTGTGAGTCCTGTGTTTTAAGATTTGTGAGGCTTGTGTATGAATTTTCCTGCTATTTTATTGTATTGGTATATAATTTTAAGACTCTCGGTAGTCCAACATTGTTCTTTACTTATTCCTTATTTATATTTTATGTGCTTTTATTTTATTCCTAATTGATCCGCCCGCCTTTCTAATCCTACTACCAGTACTTTACATTCCCATTAAATTTTCCATTTACTCTCCCATTGAAGCAGAATGTGTTTTTTCTATTCTAAAACTGATTCTCTTATACAGTACGATTAATTTGAAGATTCTTTCTCTCCCTCTCTCTCTTTCTAATTATTTCATACTCATTAGAATATGAAAACGGTATTGGATGGAAGAGTTCACAGCTTGATTATAGTCGATCTCATTGAAAGATTAATAGTACTACAGTGCATGGCAGTGATTTACAATGCGTTTAAACTAACGGAACTAGTTATAGTTCTATACAAAAAAACAGAAAAGTAATACATGGCTTTTTTACAGTCTCTTATATGTAATAACTAGTTGCGTCAAATTACCACCGGCGTAAATGAGGGGCAACGTATTGTATACACGCTCTCATTCTCTTTTAATTTTTAAAGGTTTACCATACGAGTTCTCTTCTGTGTTCTCTCTTAGCACTGCGAGACAATTGTGCTAAACATTTTTACTGAGAAATCGGTAACTCTTCCGTGGCCTTGAAAAGAGACTTCAACACTAATTTTGAAGTGTGTTTGGAGAGAAGTGAGACTTTATTTACAATATGAGAAAGACAAATATTGTAATATGTAAATAACAACAACTCGTTACTAGCTATATTTCAGGCCGTATGGAAAATGTTATTGCCGTTTTCTTAATGTTATTGCTACCGGTATTTTTGTTGTTGCAAATGTACTTAGCAAAAGGTAAAAAGTAGTCAGAAATATAATAAATTATCCACTCTCGCTCGCTCACCTGCGTCGAAATTTTAACCTCCACAGAACGAACATTAACGAACGTCATATAATTCTCCAAACCGTCCTCCTTTCTCGACTGCCTCGACAATTACATTCGCGAACAAGAGTTGGGTGGCAGAGCAGGTCGTACAGGCCACACCACCAACACCATCGGAATCGACTCTGTTTACTGTTGAGCTCATTTGCGCATAGCTCCAAAATGCAAACACTACAGACTACAGAAACGACACGGAGGCCAACATTATAAGAGTAATGAACATTTTTGCGCTCCAAGGAAACGGAAATCACACGAAAGCAACACAGAAAAACCAGTCACAGTGAAACGCTTGTCGAAGTAACTCCGTATCGTGAATGGGCTCCGGATCCGTGCGTGTTTCAAAGCATTTACTTTACGGTATTTCCTTAGTGTGTGGGTGCGACTATATGTGAGTCCAAGTAGTAACTGTCCACACCCGCTCGGTCGCGCAGAAAAGTGGGATGAAGTGAAGTAAATTATTCCTTTTTTTCTAATGGAATTCATTCTTTTTTTGTGATGACAAGGGGAAAAAGGAAATCAAGAAAAATGTGAAAAAATAAGTTTTCAAAAAGAGGTAAGGACAAATTTTTAAGGGCAAAAGAACGCGAAGCCAAGAATAAGTATTGTGTTGTGTTTCGTTTTTTTTTTTCGTTTCCGGTGAAATAATTTTCAAGCTCAAAAGTTACGGCACGTCTCCCACAACCGTCTCCAGCACTGTTGCTTCGTGCATGACATATGTCTCTTTCTCCCTCTTTCTCTCTCCAATTTCTCTCTCTACGTTTTGTCGGTTTACAATTTTACTCTCCGATAATACTTCAAAGCCTCCAGTTTTATATTTCAGTGTTCTTCGTTTCACAAACATTTCATGCGTTTGGCATCGCTGCGCATTCGTTCCTTTTCTCTCATCTTCCGTTCTCATTTATTGCATTAGTAAGAATGTTTTTTTTCTTTTCTCCCCTTATTCTAAATTTATTTCTTCTTCTACGCAACCCTCCTTTATTTTGTTTTGACAAACGCATTCCGCCGCTGTTTTGCACCGGCTACATTTGTTTTGTTGTTGCTTGCAATATTATGGCTGTCACTGGTACCGTTTTCTTCGTTATTGTTGTTGTTAATGCTTCCATTTCCGCAATCGTAGCGCGGCAGCTGTTTGATTGCGCTTGACCCAGGCGCCATAAAAACTACAAGAAATCGATTTTCTATGTGTAATTTGAATAGGTTGTTTTTTTTAACTTATATAGAAAATTTTAGTCCGAAAAAAATTTTCCCTTTCAGTTAATTTTTTTACTGGGCTAGGTACGATATTTTTTTATACTTCAGAAAGTTATTTACGATTTGCTTTTTTAATAATCTTTTTAAATAATCAAAATGCGTTTATGAAATTAAATAAAGGAATGAGAAAAAATAATTGCTTACTAGATGGTGTTAAAATGAAAAGATTTTCACAGAGAATCTAAAAAAAATTCAAAATAAATTAAAGTTAGAGTTAAAGCAAAATAAAAATAATTACAAAAAACCAACTCCCAAAACGTGTTTTTTTAACTAAGCCCAAAATAAATACCGAATTATAATGTATTTTAAATCAAACATTTCCTTTAAGAATTTCTTCAAAATCAACAAAAAATTGTAAAGTAATAATTAAATAAGATAATTAAATAAGAATAAGTAAATAAGAATAAACTTATTGAATATAAACAACTCCTCAATGATTAATTTAGTACGTATAAGCAAGATGATTTAAACAAAATATAAAATAATATCGATACATACAATAAAATTTACTTAATTTGAATAATAAAACAATATAAAAACTTAAGAAATGAAAAGAAAAAGCAGAGGAAACCACTTTTTATAATTACGTTATAATTTTTGAAAACAATTTACGGTAAGTACCACTTTTGGAAGATAGAATCTCGCCTTGATTAATAATTTAGTATTTTTCAATGTTCTCTCCTCCTCAATCTATAAACCGTCCCCTCTGGGGTACCCCTGCAGTTTGAAATTTATATAAAGAAATTTAATTTTGATGAAGAACATTTAAGCTACTCCCCTTCAAAATTAATGACATCTGCATATACAATATCTTCTATTGTACATTCTTCTATTATACAATATCTTCTATGAATTGTGCGAACTGTTGGAAATATTAATTACACATTAATTTTTGTTGGTGATTAGTTGTGTCAAGAAATTAATTTTATTTCAAAACAGTTCCCATCAAACACAAATTAAAATGTCCCTCCCACGTAAGCTCGTTTAATAATATTCTAAAAAAACTCATATAAGGTCGTTTAATAATATTCTACATTTTTTTATTCCAATCATCAGAGAGAATTAACGGAGCCAACCCTTCCGCCTTTTTGGCAATACCAATGACCTCTAGTATGACACTGACCAGAAAATTCACTTATGTGTTGTTACTCGTATATCATCTTAACTACGATATGAGATGGTGATAATACAAC
This sequence comes from Physocephala rufipes, assembly GCA_963966595.1. Lineage (NCBI taxonomy): Eukaryota > Metazoa > Arthropoda > Insecta > Diptera > Conopidae > Physocephala > Physocephala rufipes. The sequence continues at coordinate 43,173,813 of OZ016502.1, read as the reverse complement.
GAAATGAATACCAGAAGTATATAAATATGTAATTAATAAATAATAATAAAAGTTCATGAAAAAGCAAAGAGTTATCGGTAATAAAATGAAATGACCGACACAGTGCACGATTAGATAAATAAAACCAAGTCAAAGAACAGAAAATAGAGGCATTATCAAAGAAAAATTAAATATAATGAATGAATGCCAACGTCGGCACTGTCGAATTTTATCTACTGTACATCCACTGTATTAACTTATAGCATAATCCTAATAATGAATATATTGATCCACGCCCGAAATACTGAAAGCATATTTTCGAGTAAGAATTGCAAATCAGACATAATTTCGTTTTCACGTTTAACCATTAGGTCAAATAAAGCAAGTTCAACCGCAGTGTTGAGACACAACATCTGCCGGATTTCTCTCATTTTCAAAATGAGATAGATAGAGTAGAAATGGGATGTATATATAAAAATTAATAGGGATATTTTTATTCGTTATCTTATAACTGTGACCTTTGTTATCAATGGCCGAACCCGCCTACCGAGCATCCACCTATTTTTTGATTATATTTCCACCCTAGGTCCTAGGCGGTAAATTCGTGTGTAAACGTTTGGCTATAAATTAAAGCAGTAAGGTGAGAAATTGAACTCACACACAGGTAAGCTCATGATAATCACAGGAGGTAGGCGCGTCACTGGCCTGCTTTCACACTAAACGGACAGAGAGGACAATAGAGAACATCCACGCCAAATTTCACAACAATAAATCTCTTCGTTCTTCTATAGTAATGAATTTCACAGATAGGCTCGCAGACATGCAAAATCGAATTAGAAGCTATGTCTAAGTCGGAGTATAAGTGTGTACTTTCCTTTATCTGTTATACCCGTTGCAAAGCGAAAGTAACGATTAAAGCACCCTTCGGTCGTATAGGGGATAACAAAACATAACCCAGAGGAAAGTCAAACCAAAAAATCAATATCATCAGGAGTTAAGGAATCATAAGTTGCAAATTGCTTGCGGAAACACGTAGTAAATACGAGACAAGGCCAGACGAGATTGAAAAGAGACTGATTTCGGAGAGTGCTTCATTCCCACCGATAAAACCGGTCGTTGGCTTCTTGTTCAAGAAAAAAAGCAGACACACACAGACAGACATACGTAGGCAAACAGACACACACAGACAGGAATGCGTAGGCAAACAGACGCACACAGATGCAAACACACGGACGATATCGTAGAAGGTGTCTCTCTGTGAGAGAAGAACTCGTAGATCAACTCGTAGATATCCTGAAGATAAATAAAATCGCAAATGGAATACGTGCGCTGCTAAATGCATGACCAAACGATGCTATCAAATAAAACGAGAAAAACCGATTAAACGTTTAAATTTAATCACATGAAAAACTTTGTCTACCTGATAAATAGAAAAATGCAGTTCTGCATAATCATGTAGTGCCCAAACAATTATAAATGAGCATACTTGAAAATCCACCACTTTAAAAGATATCAAATCGAAAAGTCATTATTCGAATTTGTTAAACGTCAAGTGACCTCTTAGTGACATCTTCTTGTATGACATTATTAATGCGGAGACATTTTAGTAAGTAAGGAAGTGAAAGAAATCTTTCGCCAATATTGATTTTACTATTACGATCTTTTTTGGTTTTGTGGTGTTGTAAGTAAAATTATATGTTAGGGAGAGCGGTTGTCAAGCCAGGCCAAATTATTAAAACATCCAACATATCTGTAAACAATCAAAGCAGCATCATCCTGAATTAAATTATTTCAATCGCTAAATTTTCATCTTTTACATTTAAAGCAAATAAATTCAGGGCGTATATGTATTTTATATTTTTTTATTTATGTTCAATTTTTTTAATTGGCGAAAATGTTAACGATAATGGTCAAACCATTTGAACCATTTGAACTGATATAAATTAGATTGAATCCCTCGAAACGATCTGGATTTGAAAATCATTACTAATGAAATAGATTGGGTATCATTACGCTAATGTTTTCCATGATTATGGCGACGCGTGACCTTTAAAAATAACTATAAATCCCATGAGAAATTTAATTAGGAATTAAACATTATAAAATTTGTATCTTCAATCGATTTCCACCACGATTTTAAATTCAATTAAAATGCAATAAAATTGAATTTCGTTTAAAACCATATGGCTAAACATATCTTCCTTCAGTCGCGCCTGCATAAGCAATATATATCACTATATGCACTGTGCTAAATAGGGTACTTTCGTATTCGCCTGAACGAAATATGGTCTGCTTTTGTCATCAGCGTGCTTATTCTAAATTACAACAATCAGTATCTTTCATTGTTCATTGTCCTGTCGTTATGTCCTTGTTTTCATTGAAGACGATTGTATGGATTAATAAAACAACAGATACAACAATGGCGAGCGAGTGTACGAAATGAATGAAAAAATCTAATAATATAATATATATCTAGAAGTAGATTGTACAACAAAGAACAGCTAGTAATAAGCAATACCACAAAATCATCAGCGACAACAACAACAAAAACGCTGACATGACAACAAGGTATTGCTGTAGCGTTGAGCGTTCGGTCTCACTAATGACCAGTACATAAATTCCCAAACCAAACGCTTAAGCCCTTCCACCACTTTCAGGGTTTCCATTATTTCTCCATCTTCGCTTTGCTTTTAACCATCCTTCTTCCTCCCTTATCGATGCCGCTCTCTTTCTCTTTCCTTCTTTCACTGACAATTGTAAGGTTGGCCGTAGTGAGTGTCTCGCTTCGTAAAGCTTTTCCTTTCTTTAGGTTTGTATCCTTTACTGTGTTTTGTTCGAAGGACACGCAATTTAAAAAGAACAATTCTTTCTTAAATTCTTTGTTGAAAACACAATGCAATCTCTCTTTTCCCTTGCTCCTTTTGTATATTTTACTCCTTCACTTCTTCCTCCTTTTCTACTTGTTTTTATTCAACTTTTTGATTGAAATCGATTTGCAATAAAATGGAAAAATTTGTCAACTAAAATGTAGAGAAGAAAGAAAAGGAAAAACAATAAAAATAATGCAATGAAAAAATGAAAATAAAACAAAAAGTGTGCAAAAAATCAAATACGTTTCGATTTGAAGAAGAAAAATCGTGCAAAGAAATGCATGCATGAGAGAAGAAGCAAAAGAACGAAACGCATGACCTTCCTAAGTGACTGAGGGTGTGAAGAACACTGAGGAGAGCATTTTATATACAATTTTCCAAAACACGCCCTTCGGGAGCTGATCACGGGAGCTGATGCACGTAATTTCTCTGCATTACATTGAGGGACGATTCTTATAGTTTTCTTCAATATATTTCCAATTTCGGAAAGAATTCTTCTATTAAACAATGTTTGACAGCTTTTAGAATGAATCAGTCAGTGTAATGTTTTGACATTCAATAAACGTATGTTTTATGTGATTCTTTCATGGCGTAATAAATTTTCGAACTCAAAAAGGTTCCTAATTTTAATAACAGGAAATTCCTGTTTCAAAAATTATTGAAAATACTTCAATAAAAAATTTGTTTTGATGCTAAAACCATAAAATGGTCATCGCGGAAGTTGTAACAACTAAACTTGATTGACTTGACTTGATTGCTTAGGCTTGATTAAAAATGTATTTATTGTATTCCGATTCTTTTTGCTTTCTTGTTTTGATGCTTTTGCTCTTTCTAAAAAATGACAACAAATCCTTTCTGAAAAAGGTCGGCAGGTGCGTGTGAAAAATTCTTCCAAAAGCGATAGAATATTTTTTAATTAAACTCATGAACTCTAAGCAATTAAAGATTAATTTCAGCAAGTAATTTCCCGGTCCTTTCCTCACAAAATTGACCGAAAGTGCATCCTTTTGCTCGGGAAATTTGGAGACTATATTTTTTAAAGATCATCTTTTTTACCACTCTCAAACTCGAAAATGCCTGAACATTAAAAATGGCATACATTTCTGAGCTTAAACTGTTAAGCATACCATTAATTTCTCCAATCCAAGAAATATTTTAAAGGTAAAGCACAAGATATGACAATTATACATTATTGTCTTGCAATTATCTTGCAAATTGCATAAAAAAATCACTCAAGGTTATTGATTTTGCTAGACTCACAAAGGTATTTTAAAATCGAGGGTATCTTAATATGCTCTCTTTTTTACAGTTACTACCCGTAATTTATACGTCATTGATTCTTTTCCGCTTCATTGTGCATGACTTTTCATGGTGCATGACTTCTGTCTTTAAGCAATTATTTGGGAGGGTCGGTCTGTTTGAGGAAGCGATTACCTAAAAAATTATTTTTTTTAAAATTGATAAGTTTGATATAAAATTTTTATTTTATTGTCATTATCATTATTCTCTTTCCACACTTTGTAATGTTTAAAATTTTTGTTTAAATTCAAATATTTTGAATGGGCAACAAAATTTTACAAAACGTATACTAACTGAATCTATTAAATTTGCGTCTTGAGAAAGAAAATCAATGAAATGTTAAATTTATTCACATCTGTTGATGTTTATAGTGGTAAACATTTTTTCTGTTACTTCATTTTTATCGAACAAACTTGTAGAACGTGTTGATAACCAGTGGGTTTTGACTCAAGTCTACGATTAAATTAAGGTTGGTCAAATATTTTCCAAAAAAAATAACCAATATGAATATCGTAATTACGGAGGGGCGTTAAACTAAAACAAATTCTTTTAAAAGTCTTTAGTGCCATGAGAAGTCTTCAAAGCCAATTAACAAAGTTTTTGTGAGTGTGTGGGATGAAAAATATTTAATTTATATGCATCAATGATTTTGTTAATGACAAAAGCAATAACCCCGTTTAAAACAAAATAAAATTTCCATATTTGGAATAAAAAGTAACAGACTATTGAACAATTTCCGAGGGAAAAATTTTTAGTTGGGCTTGCTTGTGGAGAATTTTTAAACGTTCTTTAAGATTTAATTATTAATGTTCTTGAAGAGAATTTCTGTCATTCTCTTTAGAGTTTTGTGTATTCAAAATCTCCCCTCCTCTTATATGTATTCAGTACTTCTCGTTATTTTAATACATTTTAAAATTGATGGTAAAATCTTTTTAACAATTTTAATATTTATCAAATTTTGATGTTGCTTTAAATTAACAAAGTTCCATAAAATAAATTTACACTCTCGTAAAATCTATTCAAAATTGCCAACAAAACTCAAATATTATAAAAGTACTCATAAAATAATCCTTGTGTGGTAACTTGCGCGGTAACTCATTACGTCCATGAAGGGACAGATTCCTGTCGGTGCTTTACGTGAACACCTGCCGTGAAGGCTTAAGTTCACGGTGGGCCATCCCACATGGGGTCAATTTAAGCGTCGACCGGCGCCCATCGGATGAGCACGAAGTGCCATCTCCAGTACCAGATCTAAAGCCATGCGTAAGAACATGAGCTTACTCCTTGGTAGGGAGTCGAGGCCTATCTACACCTCTTGAGTTGAAAATACAACCCTAATGTCTCCCGCGAATTTGGGAACAACCACAACCACCGCGATGCTCCCACTAGGGGGCCTACCTCAATAGACAGGAGTGGCTGGATAGCATGAAAGCTATTCCAACCACTGGGCACCCTGTCTCCCGCGGTACCAGAATATAGCTTCTGGTCAAGCTTTGGCAACCGTGAAGGTCACTTCCAGTTGGGTTCCATACAACCCCGGACTGGATTCAAAATCTTACAAATTTCAACCTAGAAATTCGAAGATCAAAAAATTTTAAAATTGAAAATTTTAAAAATTTTGAAATTCAAAACTCAAGGTTCGAAATTCCTAAGACCTTGAACCCACACACACACACACAGAACACACAGACAACCTAATTACTCCTAAAATTTCTGCGCCTATCAAAAACATCCTTGGCAAATCTACTCAAGCTGTGGACGTTCGAGATAGAAGAGAAAACCTCGCTCACGTCACAGCCGTCATCATTGAAAACAACACCCATCGAGTCTAAGTCCCTAAGATCAGAATAAGATGGGCACACGCACAGAACATGTACCCAATCTTCGGACGGAGAACCGCAGTGACACCCGGCGTTTTCGCTCAAACCCCTTTTGTGCAAAAACGCGTTGAAAGAACCATGCCCCGTTAGAATATATCCTAATCTAAGGCCAAAACTTAGCTCAGGATTAGCGCCCATGAAACAAACATCCCTCAGAAATCTGCAAGTAACTCTTCCATTTAGAGATGTGTCCCATCTAGATTGCCATCTAGACATGACACAATCTCTTAGAAGAGCCTTACACCCATTGGACGACAAACCCTCGAGATCCCTATGAGAAAACCAGTCAAAACCACTAACCTGCATGCCTCTTTTGATATTGAAAGCCATACCCCGACGTATGACTTCCAAATCAAGAGGTGGTACACCAAGTAATACCTGCATGGCTTCAGTAGAAACCGTGCGGCACACTGGCAAACACCCCATAAGCGCCCTTCTCTGGCATTTCAAAATCTGATTACGGCCCGCTACAGTCATAACTGTTTCGTACCATACCGACGCCCCAAAAGTTGCACAAGCAACAAATAAGCCGTCATATATGACACGAACAGCACGCCTGCTCAGCCCCCAATCAGATCTCAAAACGCGCCTAACTTGACCAACCACACTGCACATTCGCTCATTCATGCGTGTCAAATGAGGCAAGAACTTCATGCGCTCGCCCATGGTGATTCCCAGATATTTGACTTCTGTCACATACCTAAGACTCACCCCGTTCAGGCGCACCGTAGGAGGCCTTCTGACAGACAGGTTACCTTTCAGTAACATGGTGACAGACTTCTCCTCAGACACCCCCACCCCCACACGCATGCCCCAATCATACACCATTGGTATCACCAGCTCAGCCTTTCTCTCAAGTTCAGCGCGAGACTGACTTTCCTGAAGGATGAGCAGATCATCTGCGTAGGCACAACATTTGCAGTGCGCGGTTAGCTGCTGCAACAGCGGATCCATCATAACATGAAGGGACAACAAAAATAAACCTAATGACAGCACTGCATGACACCTGCATACTTAAGTTAATCAATTATTATCTATGATGAAACAAAACGATCTGCCAGCGAACGCCGGTACGTCGTCAACACATTCAATGGGCGCCGCCGCACGAACAAGAAACCGTCAACAACAACAAAAACAGTCCACCAACGAAGAATGAACTTAACGTAATGCGCCATGTCATATCATAGCATACAGTAATACAACACACTCACAACATAACGATCAGTGAAGAAACTTCCGCTCAGGACGTTAACAGCACACAGTCATAAATTCTCTAAAATAAAAATAAAAAAATCCACAAGGAAAAATGTAACTTTTTTGGTATCTCGTTGCATGAGCTCTTCGAAAGATGGTAAGGTTGATGCATAAGGATGGACCAAAGCGAAGCGGATGCTTCTTGCAGGTGTGAGGAGTCTGATATCGTGACTGGTGCACATTTGATTTTGCCATAGAAATTGAAAGGAAGAGCAACGTCTGGAATCTCTGAAGACTTCTAATAGTCTTCTGCATTTTTCTACAATTTCTGTTTCTGTTTCAGTTTTTTATAATTTTTCATCCGACAAAATTTTATCCAATATTTTATATAATTTCCCTCCATTTTCCACTAAGTTATCATGCTTGTTTTCTTGCCAGTCTTCACTCATTTCTATTATCTCCTCCCAATGTTTTCATAATTAGAGCAATTTAAATTTTTTCTTATGGTTTTCTTCTTAGCCTTCGCCTTCTACTTCCTTCTTTCCCCCATCCTTTTTTTCTCCACTTCTTATTCCCAGGAATTTCTCAGTTCTTTAAAGAGAGTTTTTCTTGTACTTCAAAGAAGCGAGCTTCGCTAATATTTTTGCTGACAACGTCTGTCTTCAGCAACGCGTCCACTTGAGCCACTGTCGATAAATCAACATTATTTGTCATGCGCTTCGAGGGTCGCTTCTTATGGTCTTGCTACTTTGGCCCTTAATCTCTGATGCCTGAGTCTCTGACTGTCTGCTCAAATGCAGTAATGCCGCAACCGACTCGATCGCCACATATGAAACTGTTCATTTTTTTGTGATGGTACCTGTTGAAGCGCCGCCGCCAACAATGTACGATGTTGTCTCTTTTTATATTTAGTTGCATGGGTGTGTTTTTATAAATGTGTGTATGTATCTTTTCTGCCCATATGTCATTGCATAGTTTTCATTCTTCGCCTCCCTCACACAAATTATGGGTTAGTCTCTAAGGATACGACCTTCTGTTACTGTCTGGTCATCTCTTTTTGAAGACAATTTGATTAGATTTTTTTGTTGATATTTGATGATGTTGTTGTTACATTGTTGTTGCTGGTGTTTTTTTTTGCTGTGCGTATTTCATGTTCCAGACATCCATAAATAGTTCCCAGAAGAAGTGAGCAGATGAAAATTCTTCACAACAGACACATAAATCAAATTAAAGGAAATTACTTTTTGGCAACTAATTTCCCCATCCATCGTGCTGAATATGATATGATGTATGTATAGGTTATAACACAAACGTAAAGCACAAAACCCATTAGTCATATTCATTAGGAATAGAATACTTTGAAAGAAAATATTTCAATTTTAAATACTGTAATAAAATATATAAATCTCGTTGCGGTTTCATTGCCTCCCCTTTTTAAAGGAACCACTTAGGAGGACAATTTTTGGTATCCTATGAAATATAAATATTTTTTCAAGTCATTTCAATAAGGAAGGTTTTATCCACAAGATTACCCTCTGCAGCAACTCATACATTATATAATCCGTTTTAAAGTCATAAATATCATCTTTAATAGAAAATAAATCCACACCATTTTTTTTAAATTAGATAATTATATCAAAATAATCCTCGAAGGGCTGTTAAATTATAAGTCTTGTAAGCTCATGACACTAAATAGTTATTTATTGATGGATATTACCCCACTAGAAGTGATTGTGGTGAGTTATTAAATATTCATTAAAATTCGTTGAATATATTTCAAAACTTTCGACATTTCAAAGGAAATACCGCAATAATGACTTCAGGAAACCGTGCTAGTAAAGGTTGAGAAATTTGATTTGATTGAGAAAAACCTTAAAAACAAATAATTGAATCAGTAAATTTATAAATATTTATAAGGAATGTCATTATATAATTCATTTATCCATTTCGTTAAGCGGTTTTTACGGTAGTTTTCAACTAACATCTCATTTAAGAGATTTTTTTCATACGTTTTTATTAATGAGTCAGAAAATTATAATTATTAAGCATCATGACTTGATAATTGTTTGAAATCAGTGAAAGAAGGTTAAAATAGATTACAGAAATCTCGGATTATTTTATTTATTTATATTATTATTTATTTATATTTTGAGAAATTTCAAAACTTTTCTATTCAGGACCTGCAGGGAATATTCCCTAAATTTTTTTTTAAAATTATGTCCTTACTAATCAATGTCCCTACACTGTCTTCTTCTTTATTTTGATCACTTGCTAAATTTTTCTCTCGATTTTTCCACCGACTGACATTACATTATTTTGATTAGACTCCAGAGCGCATCGATGTGAGATCTAAAATTTTTTTAGTGCATGCTCGTTATTGCTTCAAATTCCTTTTAAATTTTTCATTTTAACTTCACCTTACCTTCTTCTTTTTTGCTTCAATGAAGTTTTATGGTATCGATTTTGGTGATAAAGATCTATAAAATTAGATAATTTCAAAGATAGAGATCTGGGTTAGTTATTAACGATTCCTTTTTTGTTTGTCTTTTTAGTGATTATTTTGGGCAGTTTTATGACTTGATGGTATGAATAAATTATTGCAACCATTTATAGTTAAACCTACCGAAGAAGTTAATGATGGGAACGATATCAAGCGGCCTTTTTACCTTTGGTAGTCACGTTTAGCTCCCCCTCTCTATTCCTCTTTTATTGGGTTCCTTCTCCTTTATTTCTATTCTACATTATCATTTAATAACATAATTTTAGGAAAACTAGTTCTTTACCCTGACCCTAAACTGGGTCACACCACCGAACATTTTGCCGTTTCATTTTATTTCAAATAAATCATCACGAATTCTGAAATACTGCAACGTCATAGAGTTCCGGCTTCAGTACATCGTCGAAAATTTATGACTATAGAAATTATGAACAACTTTCAAAAAAAGTATCTACAAAAACTGTATGGAAATCATTGAAATTGCGCAGCATGATACGTGTTTATGCAAACATTTATTAGAGACACCGCGTAATTTCGTCAAAATTTCGTGGCTAAAAGAGTTCGTAGTGTGTTAAAATTTCGGAGGTTTTTAGGCATCCAATAATCATTTATTTCCATAGTTCGTATACGTTATTTATTACCGTAAATCGAAACAGGCGTTTTATCCTAAAATATTAATTTATTGATTATATTTATCTTAAAATTAAACCTAAAGCAAAATTATATTTTCTCGACTCTTTGGTAGAACGTATTTTAATTAACAAGTTTTTATTTATATCAAATTCTTGTTTAAGGAAATTAATAATATTAGCAATATTTTAGAAGAGTTCAAATGATGAATATTCGATTTCTATTTAGATTCAGCTCAAGTGATAATTCCATTCTGGGATGAAATAAAACATCTGATTTCAACAACGTTTCACTAATTTGCAGGGACCTAATCTGTAGAATACCGTGCCGCTGAAGCACGAAGTCTTTAGGAACAATTACTGCATGACATTGCATCATAACCATATCATTATTATATATCAATACCGTTATATCACTATATCATTTAGCAATGAACTCTTGACCTCATACTCTTGCGAGGATAAGAGTTGCCTCCTTGGAGACTTGCAAAACAAATTAGTGTGCGACTCTGAACTTCTGAAGAACACAATGATTCTTTTTCGAGAAAAGGAATGAACTCTTTTGTAAAAATATTGCAAAATATTTGTGACTTCAATAAAATGGATAAAATAAGGAAGTACTTTTTAGAATGCTATTCATCATAAATCAAGCAACTTTATAAAATGTCTGTTCAATTTAATAATCATACAATTTTTCAATTAAACTTAACAAGCTCTAATGACACCGAATGAACGAGGACCAAACAATGAGTTGACTGATTGAATTAATAAAATCAAGCCAGTCAACAAGTTACAATGACGACAACTACGATGAAACCATTATAAATAAATCTACGACGATAGCAGACATATTATTGAAAGTATTGATAACACTGTTGCTCAAAAAGGAAAATAGAGCAAGATATACATACAAGATTTTGCTTACAGTACGCAGAATTTTTATCGCTGGACAATAAAAATTTAGTTGCAATTGCAACGATTTTAAAATTAGTGCAATATTAGATGAAATGAAAAAAGCAGAACTAAAAAAGAAAGAAGACAACATGAAGAAGAAAACCAGAATGGGTAAAAAGAATGAAAAACTGAAGGGAGACCATGGAGAATGAATGCAAAAAATAAATTTAAAAAAATGAAGGGCTTCTCCGCAGCAATAATCACGAATAGAATTTAAAATGTATAAAAATTTCGCTTGAAAAACTTGTAAGAAAATAATAAGAACAAATTCATGAAATGATGAGGGTTAAGTGAAAATTTTAGACAATATAAATCAGAACAATGATAACGTCGGACAATGGATGAGTTTGAAATGTTGACGATATATAATAATTTATGCGGGTAGTGAAGAGATTTCATTGCATATTTTTTCTTCTGTTTGGTAATTCAATAATGGCAAATCAAATCAAAGGAAAGAATTAAGCTTTCTAAAGGATCTTTTTAAAAAGTTCTTGGAATTTAATGTTGAGTAACATAAGAACCTTCTGCCATAACATCTATATTAAATGATATTCACATATCATTTATTTAACAACCATAGTCTAGTTTTTTCAGTACTTAATTGCTATCATGGAAATCCTGAAATGTCTAATTATTCAAATTTTTATTAAATGAAATAATTACGAGTAAATGACACAACAGAGCTAAGAACTATTTTTACTAACCATGATTGATCAGGGCTCTACCCCGAACAGCGAAATAGAAATTATATAAACCTATAGTAGCTACTATACTTGGGGTATGGTAATAAATTAAAGCATCGAAATATAAAAAAATCGTTTATGGGTTTCTTGAAATTATTTTTCTTTGCCAATTTTTTCTGTAAGAATATGCAGGGTTAATGTGATGTGAATATGACGGGTTAAGGCGTTTTACATTTTCATAAACATATGAATTTGATAAAATCAAACTTTGAGCGATTTCAGTAGCGTGTGATGATCGGTAGTTGGCGTATATTATTGGTTTCAGGCCACCACGTGTAGAACCGGTTACAGTACCAGCTTTCGGTTAGTATATCTTCATCACAACACCTCCATAAATTTGTTCTTCGCTGAAAAGATTAGCTTAGCATTTTTTTCTTAAATAACATTTTCACCTTTTTAATTAAGAAAAGTAAACTATCGAATATCGAGAATTCTGTTTCCGATTTTTGGTGTTTTACAGAGCAATAACTAAGGTTTAGTATGCAGAAGAGATCAGGAAACTTATCATCCAGTTTTGGTAAATCAGTAAAGGATTTACATGTTACTTGCGATTTTTTCAAAAGAAGACGAAATTACTTACTAAACGACCTATATTTTATATACAAATTTTAATATATAATCCCTCTTTCAATATATAGCGATCACACTTCTTACATCTGATTTAATTTGACTCGGTGCGGTTTGAAGGATTTGGTAAATTACTTTCCAGCCTTTCAGACTGCATTTAAAGTAATTAAACCTAATAAATATAATGACTTAATTGGTTTGCGTGCGAAAATGTAATATTTTATGTTTTGAATTGTAGAAATAATTATGACAGACGTCCCCACGTAGAACTCTACTAGGCCGTAAAAGACAATAATTTACTTTAATTATTTTGAGAAATTGTTTGAATGGTAAACATTTTTTCTTATATGTTTTTACTAAAATAATTGGGTCAACTTGAACCGCAATACGTCCCCATTTGTCAATAAAGCGCCACATTCTAATCGTCTCAATATAATTGGCTGTTTAGTATGTTTAGTATCTTTTTCTTTTTATTTTTCTTTCATTTTCTTTATATATCCTTTTTCTAGTTTATCTTCTTCTATCTATATTCATTATACATAAAGTCCACATCAATCAAAATCATATGAGGACGTAAATACCATTGGTTTGATTTACTTAAGCATAACGGAATTTGTTCTATAGTATCGACGTTTTTGAAGTTTTCCAAAAAAGGAATTTCTTCAAGAGCGAATTTACGAACCACATTGGCAAAAGAAATTGTTCTTTAGATAATTCACACGATGACTAAAATTAAAGTCTCGTTATATCTTTACAATCAAAAAGTGACACTATTTGTATCTGCTTTATGATCTGCCCAATCTGTCTTTAGTTCACGATCTGTTTACCCAAATATTCTTCTCCTCATTATTAACATTTCTGGTTTTCATCATTTATTCATATTACGATGGCTCCCTCATTGCCATTCTCTCTAATTCTCGATATTTGCATATTCGGATACTCCTTAATTTACGTTCACATAGCTCGTATAACAGTATTCCACCTTAAGCCGATATCCTTGTTCTCATAGGTGCAACACATCCAGTGTGAACACTATGGCAGTGGACAATGTGGACAGTGTACGACATGGTACCAGCTCAGTTCTCAGTTTGCTAAAGATAATCCATCAATTTATAACGCCGACACGACACACTCGTAGTTTTTCTTCAACGAGCGGGTCTGTCGCATGAATGTTTGGATGGATTATTTGGGTGGAAGGTTTGCTGGAAAGTTAGATGAATGAACACATTGATAGATGAGTTAAATGGAAAATGTATTTGTTGGATATCCAGAATGTCCAGAAAGTTCTCGAAGGACATTAGTGCCGAGGAGAAACAAAGTAAAACATCGATACAACAATGGTTTCTCAGATGGGAGAAGAGAAAGGGGAAAGATAAAACTCATGTCAAATTTCAAACAAAACTTTCTGCTTCAATGTTAACTGAAATTGGAGAAAAGTCGTAATCCTTCGTAATTCTCCATACTGGTCCGGATTTTTCCATACGATTCTCAGTCGGAATACAAAACCGTGAGGAACGGGAGATATTGGAAGAGAACGAGTGGGAGTGATACTCGTCCGATCAAAGAAAAACAGAATTAAAAAGCAGAACTCGCTTTTTAGGTAGAGAGAGACGAACCGGAATGAAATAGTATAAAGTAGTCACAGAGTGGAAAGTGCCAAACGATGTAGTCACATTAGGCAGTTGTTGTGGTACCCCAACCACGACGTACAACATTTATCCCTTCATCCGTCTAACGACTCAGTTCATCTCTTCTTCGATCGAGTCACAAAATCCTCTCTGCTTTTCCTCTCTCTCGGAGTTCCTTGTATTAGCTATTCCCACAACTTTTATTAGAACATTATGTCAGGTGAAAGCATCAAACAAAGCTCAGGTGACGAATACATAAAAAAAAACAAAGAGGGCTAGTTAAGACTCAGAAGAAAAAGACGGACAAAGTATCGATCCAAATTATTTTCTTTTTGTTGTAAATTACTTCTGCACCCAAAAAATCTTTTACTCCGAAAACTAAAACGAAGTCCAATTAATAACAATAATTGTTGTTCGTCATTACTAGTTTTTGTGTTAGAATTTTCACCATGTGTCAGGCAGGGATAAAACCTTTCATAGAAAAAAAGGCTAAAAGAATCCAAATAATAATGTACTGGCACTAACAAAGTATCTATTATATAATTTCGAGAGTAATTATAAATGTCAGTCTATCTTTCTCTGTCGTGGTAGGATTTTCCCGGCCTTATGTAGGGCAAGTTTTACAGGCAGGGGGAAAAATTACGCCCGTCATTCAGAAGCGATTAGTTGGACCGTATAGGCTTTGTGCTTCCGTTTGAAATACGTTGAAGTAGGCGTCATAGGTGTAGAAAATACATACGTTGCGACTTAGAACCAGCGGTGTCCGTCCACCTCTCTGTCTGTCAGACCTGACAGACCTCTTTGTCTGCCTGTCTGTGGGTCTGTCTGTAGAAATCCACCCACTGGGAACAGAAATCATTATTGCAGAAGAACATATCGAAAATCGGCTCACTATCACGCTTTGTTTTGTGTAAAAACCCAGATGTTGCAAGGATCTTATTAAGCTTTAAGATAAAATTTCGTAACCCGGATAATTGTCTCGAATGTTCACATACCACAAAAAATGTGCGTGAACCGCCCACTGATTATTAGAATATAAATATGTGATTATGATACGCGTATAGGGGATATAAGCATCAGCCAGATTGAAATTAGCGTTTTTACTTGTTTTTCAAAAATTTTTAATTCAACTATAGCTTCTCTCTCTCTCTCTCGCTCTCCGAACGATACTTTTCTCGTCAGCTTAGACATACCAATTTATTTTCATACACACCAGTCTCTTTCTCCTCATTCTGCTTAACTTTATTCCTGTCGCAGTTTAGAGTGACTTTCCTTCTCTTCTCTCACCACTTTGATTGTTGCTATCGATCCCCTTAGATGACCTCGTATACAGGTATTTGTAATGTTATTATTTATGTATGCGATATACATATGTATGTATGTGTGTAACATTTTTATTCAAACAGTCACAGACCCATACACACAATATATAGTTCCAGCAATAAAAGGGTTGCATATTTATTTATCGGTGTTCTATTCACTACGGTGTACTATATATAATTGAAAATAAAAACAAATATTACGTATGTTTTATTATTACGTATATTTTAAATTACAAAAAAAATAATCCTATTTGAAAAAAATACAAAAACCAATAATTCTCTGTTAAAGCTAACGGTTATCTCTGAAAAACTAGTACTTTTTTGAAAGAATTTATTGCTGTTATTGAGTATTTTTTTTTAATAGAAATATAAATATTTTTTGAAATGGATTGCATAAATATATTCAAAAAGAACGGAAAGAATTATGATCATATAAAATAATTTATAAGAATTTATAGGTTTCCAGAAGGAAAGAGGTAATAATTACTAAATGTGATGAATTCTAAATAGCTTAATATTTTGTCATTCATATCATTTTAGGATAATTTTAAGTTATCTAGTATAGCAAAATTTGTATACGAATGTAATGAAAAATTTGTGGTTCAATCATGTTGCAAGTTTTTCAACATTTTCCTCTTCGTTTTCAATTTCGAAAAACAATTTACAAAATGGTATAGAATTTATTAAAGCTAAGTTTTATTATTTTATTAAGAATTACAATAAACTTTATGATTTTCTAAAAAATCTGTGATAAAAAGACCAACATTTTTAGCTACCCAACGGATTATGATCATGATATCAATATTAAAATTAAGCACTTTATAAAAAATTATTAAACTATCAGTGAAAGGATAATTTTTATTTAAAAATATTATGAATGCTTTTGATGTTTTTGAAGAAGCTGGGTATTATTTTTTACCGGCATTTTTCCCGAGGGTTTCGAATCCTTTAGTAGAACAAGATATCCTCTTTCTACAACAATGGCAGGGCGACCCTTATCGTCCTCATCGTCATCATCACTATCGCCAACCTCGTAATCATATTCTTCCATATCTTCGGAATCGTATTTACCGTAGTCATAAAAGACATTTTCTTTATTAGCCTCTGAGTCTTCCTTATTCGCATCGGGCAATACTGGGTCCGAGAGAGGGTTAGTGTTATCAGTCAGCTCTGGCTCTGACGAATTATTGGCCGAGATTCGAAATTGTTGCCTGTTTAAACTACCACGATTTCGATCATCACGCGTACGATTAAATGGATCTACAACGGTTCCAATAACTGGTGAAACCTGAACGACCGTTGGTGGTGCTGGATTTGATGCAGGAACTTGAACAACTTGAGGAGGTGGCGCCGGAGGAGCTGACGGAGCTTGTATAACTGGAGCAACTTGAACGACTGGCGGAGCAGCTGGTGGCGGTGGTGGATTCGATGAATTAATAACAACGAACTCCGTACGTAAATCTCGTGCAGGATAAGGATATGGATAGGGATACTGGTAAGATGGATAAGAGTAAGGATATGCAGAGGAATAAGGGTAGGGATATGGATAGGGTAAAGGATAAGGAAGAGGATATGTTTGAATTTGGGTGGATACATTTGTGGTCATGTTAGTGGTGACGACAGGGGGTGAAGTGGTGTTTGAAGGCCGAGAGGGCTGAGGATTTGGAATCGGAGACGGAGGTAAGGGTGGAATAGGTGCTATGGGAGGAAGAGGAGCAGGAGGCGGTAGAGAGATTGGTGGAGGAAAAGGAAGAGGATGAGAGAGTGGAAACTGTGGATAACCTAATGTATGAGGGATCTGTGGCAGAGGATAATATACCACAGACGACGGCTCTGATGGTTTCTCCGGTTTCTTCTCCGGGACTGTTATAAAAACGGGTTTAATCACGACTTCTTTATTCGGCGGTAGTTGGGGCGTCTGATTGTGGTTTTTTATATTAAAAAACGGGTTCCATAGTGAAAAGGAACGTGCAGGTATGTGCGTCAGCGTCTCAGTGTTTGCTGTCGAAAAATATTGAAATTTAAATGCAATTTACGAATCTAATTCAATGTTTCATACCTTTATCCGTTTGGAAACTATTCCCAGTCTCCGCCACGGCCGAGCAATTGATTAAATGCGCCAGAGCAATTATCGCAAAAATCGCAAAAATATCAACAAATTTGAACCAATTCATGCCGCTTGCTCTTTGAACGGTCGAAAGCGTTTTGAAATCGAGCTCAGAAGTGACGACAATTTATATAGAATTTCTTATTTATAGACTGATAGCGAAGAATTCTCATAAATTTTGTTCTTCCTAGAGACACTCATTATCAAATCTTAATACACTTAAATCGATCTCGGACACAATTTTTATGGTAATGTTATTGTAACGCTTTGACAGCTTGCAAATCTTATATTTTATGTTTTAGAGACGATATTGTTCAAACTCTGAATGTTAAAGAAGATTGAGATCATTAATTTTGTTCCACCCATTCATTTTGTCTTCATATGCTAATTTTGATATTTTTCGTGGTGTCTTAATTTAATACGATTGCCACAGGTAACACATCGACCAATATCATCGCTTGCCGTGCGAACTTAATCGCGGCTTTTAGAGGTGAAAACATTATTGGTTTATATATTTATAACCAATACCGTTAAATATTCTAATATAGATTCTTTTCAGGAAATAGTGATTTTTTTTAAAGAGATAATAGTGATTCATTTAATAGGCAGTAAGACTAAAGGCTTTAAATAGTAATACGAATATACCGCAAAATATCGAATTAATTGGTTTCATAAAAATGTATATTTTTATGAAAGGCGGCTGAGGAATGTTTGTAATGAAAACAACGGTAATTTGGAGTTACAAATCTCTAAAGTATTCTTTTGGTGCCAAATTAATTAATCCTGGTGATATGGACATTTTTTTGGAACATTAACCTCATTCAAATTAATTACGTATTGTTTATTAATTCTTCTGTCTTTCTTTTTAAGGTTTTACTAAACTCGCCTGTGAATTTATGCCTCCGTTTTTGGTGCCCCAGATTTGAGAAGGCAGGAGCATATTCGTTTTAAACGCATTCATTCCTTGTTGTGAATTTTCGCATAAGTTTAATTAGCGCTCTAAGTCTAAGATTTCTCGTCATATATTCCAAAAAATTTTTTAACTAATTTATAAGCTTGTTGAACAAATTTTTAACCCAAATATTATTCTCAAATTTACCGTTATTTTATATTAATTTCAAACTATAAATGAATTACGGGTGTAGGGTACATAAACTTCGACAAAGCTGGAGTTTGCTTTCTCACTTTGTCTCAGTTTTGATTCGCGTTTGCACATTAAAATTTATTGTTTGTAAAAAACAGCCGAAATGTATTGGCATGGTTAAAATTCTTTGTGTTCTATCTGATTTTATCAAATGAATAGAGGCATGGCTTCCATAATGGTGGCTCGCGGGCCCCTGCCAATTCTCGAAGCATTCGTCGAATTAGTTTATTTCATTTCAATTAACATTTCTAACAGCAATAAATTTTAATGGCAGGAGATTCCCGAATGGCTCAATTCCAGATCATAGAAATCAAAATATTATCCCAATATATCGAAGTTAATTCCATATTTCTCAACTGCAGTCAGTTCACATATTTTTTTTAATACTTTATTATTTTTTTTAAAATAAAGCTAGAAATTACGTACCGTCTTTTTTTAGTGTGATGTTTGCTGAACATTTTATCCACTATACGGAACATGTTCCACAGCATTTTATCTTGGCTATTGTGATTAGTGTCTTCGCTAAAATTTAATAGACTAAATCTCTTTGTAAAGACTACTAGCAAAATGTTGACGATATTTTAAACGCAAATAACATCGATCTACTGCTACGTAACTGATACTTGAAAAAGATACTGAATATATATCTGCTATCAGGGACGATTGTTTGCTTAAGCAATTGTAAAGTGCCTCCACGGTAATGTTCTAAAAATTTATCTCTCCCTTTTAAACAAATGCATATGGGCGGTAAATGATATGCAACATTTTTTATGTTTTGACCTATTTGAGACTAAGGGTATAACTAACATATCTTTGTGACGATAAAAGAAAATTTCGTAATAACAATTTCTCTTTCCATATCTCTGTGTTTCCTCTTAATATTTGCACTTGTCATGACATGCTTTCAACATTTGAACGTGTTTTGCCCCTTCGAAATATAGTAAGATCCTCAATCCTCATTTTTTTACCGCAAATTACTTTCACCTTATTCCAATCCTTCTCTTCCTTATCCCAATGTTATGTTTCCTTATTCCAATTCTTCTGTTTTCTTCCTTAAGTTTTCTCTATTTAATTCGAGGAGTTCACTTTTACTTATTCCTTTTTGATTACGTCGTTCACAACGTAGGCTCAAGTCTTTACGAGATAGGGTCGAGGGTTGACACATGAAAGGATAATTTTTTTCTCGGCATAAAACAGGTGGTTCATGCGATACCAAAAACAATTTATTTTGATATCCTGCAGGCGGTTTGCTATACGATTTCGATTGTCATGACAATCAATAAAATTTTGTTTATGCTCAAGAATCCATTCATGAGACAAAATCGGACTGGACCCACTGAAATGGGAGTGAGGGAAAAGTGGATGATTTGTCCGTTTTATTTTTTCTTTACCTTCCTAAATGACATTTTCGTGTTATCGTGGGTTTAGGACACTTAGATCTTAATCTGTTTAATTCTGGCAGTACAATTTCAATTCTATTCAATTCCTGAATTGAAAAGCTTTTAAACTCTGTGTGTGGGTGTTTCGTGTTATTTTTGTATCCTTTCCCACGTTTTCTTGCTCTACATTTTTCCTTCAGTTAATAATGTGTTGCTTTTTGCCCATCCAAGGGCACTAAGAGTATAAAGTTGATCGAAGGAAATGGGTAAATTTCTGACAACTTTTCGAATGTATATGAAGTGAAAAAACCAGCACTTAAACTACTCCATACTGTTTTAGTGATATTTGAAAAAATAAATTTAACTTTTACCGCAAATATTTTTAGATTAGGAAACAACATCACCTTTTTTAATGAATCACGTCAGAAATTAAGCTGAACAAGTGTTTAAAATTTATTATTAATAATCCTATCAAAATATTTTAAATAAATCTGATAAATTATAAAATAGAAAGTACATTAACTACTTCAACACTGACCTAAGTCAAAAACGTAATCAAGCACTTAACTAAATTTAATTAATATTTTTTTAAATCGAACAATAGTTAACGATTTGCAATTTAGTCAAAAACTGAGTGAAAAGCCACGAAAACCGCTACATGATAATTTTATTTATTTTATTTATACAATAATTGAGCACGGTATCCTTTTAGGCGCACACACAAAAATAATTTATTAGTAAATTAAATAAAAATCAATTCAACAAAAATAATAAGCATTTTAAAAAGGCCAAAATGATGTACGAATAACACAGACAATATAAATATAATCGGCGCTTTACGCTAATATCATTCATAATCTAATAATTATGAATTTATAATTATATCTCAATTTAATTTTTTAAATTCTTCCTAAAATTTCAAATTTTATCCACACATTTCTTCACAAAAACAAACTCAATCACACACACACACACGTTTATTGCCGTGACTCGTTACATTCGAACTATACAAGAAATTATGAGGTGGGCGTGTTCATTAATGATACCGAGCGAGTCTATAACAAATAAATTACTTTTAAAATAAAATGGAAAACTTTAAAACAAGCGGGAAGAATCACACCCTCTTCAAAAGCAATAAATTCTTTTTGGCAAGATGTGTGGAGTGAAAATTGTTCATATATATTTTATTTGTACATATATCTTTATTCATATAAAATTCATGCTATGACGTGCATGTGTGACGCATTACAGTGACTAAACCACAAGAGCGATTGACTTAATATTCATAAACTGTCTCACTCATGTTGTTGTTGTCGTTCTTAAAGAGGGTTGGTTATGATATGCCGTGGTACATCTTCACGTCACACATACGGACCTATTCTCCGCATGTGTGTGCGTCAGATTCTAAAAGCATTCCTTGTGCTTTGTCATGAGAAGCAACTAGAGGCAGTTACGTTTCAGGAAATAATATATCGGGCGAGTTCATACATGCCAGACTAGCACAAAGTCATATAATAAAAAATATATAGCGACATAATGACCTCTAAATATCGCTAATTACAGTATTTGATTAAATCTACAATGGTATTAGCGGTATTAGCGGTATTAGCGGTATTAGCGTATTAGCGGTATTAGCGGTATCAGCGGTATGGTATTAGCGAGCAACTCTGTTGACTCGGCTAAATTCGTTTGAGTTTTTATCAAACATATATTTCAAAAATTGATGGCTTGTTATTAAGCTATCTAAGTGTCTGAAAAGGATACTGGACTTGATTTTACGAAAACTTTTATGACGAACTTCACAAATTTATGAGATTGAAGTTTGAACCATATTTGTTTTTTCGCTTCTTATCTTCGCCAAAGTGATAAATTTTCCACACTTAAGTAAGTAACGATTTGTAAGATCGAGATATTGAAAGTTAGAACTCAATTCCAAAGGATTTTAGTATGGAACATTTGAAAACAAATACATATTTTATGGGAGGGATAAAAGGAAAAGACCTCAAGGAAAGAAAGTACAAAAATACGGTGTTTTAATCGTATTCACGTAGGAAAATCGAAAGAAGTATTAGTGCGTTGACGGGGAGTTTGAAAAGAAGGCAGAAAAAGTAATAAATTAAAAGAAAAATTATAACAAAAAGCAAAAAATAAATTAACGAAAAAATGATGAGTATATCTTGTCAATGCTAAGAACTTATTCTACGAACAAAGAAAGAGAAAACAGAGTGTAGAGCTTTGTTTGAGAAATATTTTGTCTGTCTCTATAGGCTTTTCCCATTTTCTTCGGGTGTTTCGAGAAGGCGTTACATTTCTCTTGTCACCACATTGTCACGGCTTGTCACAAATTCAGAGAAGCGCGTTAAAGAGAAATTTAACGGCGGCATTCCAACAGCCGAGACGCCTTTAACGACGGTGCAAACGCCATTGCGTAATTCTAATGTTTTCCGTTTAAGTAGAGGCGACTTATTGTGAATAACGCGAACCGCCACACCTACATCAATTCAACGCCCACATGTTTAACGGAGCAAAATGACAGGCGATTTCAAAGGCCATTAAACACAAAACGTTGAATGACAAAAATGACAAAAGTAACCACAAAAGAAGCACCAGCGAAGACCAAAACCATAAGACCAATTGGAACAGCAACAATATATAGACAGCAACAATATATAGACAGCAACAATATATAGACAGCAACATGCTTTTTGCCTATGCCCGCCGCCGATTGGTGAAGGGAATATATTGTTGAATATTGGCGAAAAGGGAGAAGGCAATCACTTGAAAATAATAAAAACGCATAAAAGTCAGCCTGCGAAAAGAAAATGAAAGCTTCATCTTCTTCTTGTACTTTTTAATGTCTTAATTTTTTACACTTGCGAAATTTCCAGTAATATTCACAAAGTAAAATGTTAAGCAACCATAATAAAAAGCAGTTTTTTATAAGAATTTTTATATAATCTTGTTTTGAAATGAAGGTTTTAAGTGGATGAATCGATTAAAGCTTCACCGGTAGGTTCGTTTCGGTATGTTTAGAAAAGTCATGATTAAGAAGTAAATTAGCAACCTCAATTTTCAATTATTTCATTAACAAGAGTTATAGTGAAAATGGGCAGATATCGGAATATTTCGTGAATTATTTTAAACCCGAGTTTGAGCAACCAAAAGGGAGAAAAATTTAAAGAAATGCAAATACTTGCAAGCTCTCAAGCGTCGCAATGCACGCTTAACTGCGAAGCAAGAGTTAACTTAGCTACACCGTGCCTAATCGAAGAAGGCAAATGAAAAGAGATAATTTCTAATAATGAATATATCATATAATGAATATGAATACGAATATAATGAATATATCATATAATATCAATATTTAGAAGAAGTCATTGTTTATTTTTAGAAAGTTATATTTTAATCACTAATTATTCTTAATACATTTCTTTAAAGTCTTTCAAAATATATTTTCTCTTCAATTTGGGCTATAATTCCACTACAGATATTTGAAATATGGAAAAGCAAATTATTGTTTGCAGGTTATTTTATTTAGAAGTTTATCAACCAATCTTTACTAATAAAATTTCGCATTGGGTGTTTACTTCGTTATGAGTGATAGGTGTAGAGTAGTAGATAATCATCAGTCGTTACCTAAAGCATAGGTGTCCAACTTGTTTGCTTCCCTGGGCCACATTGGCAGACGACATGGAGCTTTGGGCCGCATAACTACTATAAGTTACGAGCGTAAAAACGTAAAATATATAGTTTTTACGGTGCGGTATATTAAAAAAATTAAAAGTATTCTACTATATGAGTATTGAATATTTTATTTTATTGAATATGAATATTTTTAGTGGGATATCACCATTCTAATGAACATAGTTAGAACCATTTTTTTGTATTTATTTAAAAAGTAGCCAAGCATGCCAATATTAGTGCTTGTTATATTGAAAAGAAGATATAATAATTAATGCGGAAAATTTACAAAGCATAAATTTAAGAAATCAATATAAATACATACTTAATTAAAATATCTACATTCATATTAATTGTGAAGGAATTCAGTAGTATTTTGACGTATTTATTTCCAGTTTTCAAAATGCTTGGGAATTTCCACTTGAGAAAATGCTTGAGATTTTGGCATTTTTTCTATTTGCTTTTCCTGATATTTTATTTAATTTTCTGTAAAAATTTACCTGCTAGCTGAAACTTTTTTTGGGCCGCATGCGGCCCGCGGGCCGCGTGTTGGACAACCTTGACCTAAAGCCTTCAACGCTCATAAGCATTCGAATAAGAGAAACAACTCGTCCTGCATGATTCCACCTCTAGCCGTATTCCACAGCTGATGAATTATGAGTCGTCAAGATGTTAAGAAAAAATATCCAATTTAAATTGCTTTTAAAAATGTCGTAAATTTCAATATCTCACTCATTCGTTGTTTCAAAAAACACACACACACGCACACACTCACACAAACAAATACACACTTGCACACATATCCATACAGGATTTACAATTCATTAAAATTAAGTCATGAAGGCTTTTTCATTCACTTTTTGAACAAAAGGGTAAAAATAAGAATATTTAATTATAACTTTACACGGTTCAAAAATAAAATGCAGTTATTTATAATTTATTTACTTAAAATAAATTAATATATATTATTTTTATTTTTGAATGATTTCTTAATACATTTTCCAATAATAATTTTTCTGCTCATTTCTTTGGTAACTTTAGCTTAAATAAACTATTTGTTTTATTTAATAATGTTTTTTGGTATGACTCGTGATTTATTTTCTGTAATTTGTTTTATTAAAAATTTTAATATCTGGTGCTATTTTTTATAATTTTTGTAAAAAAAATTGTAAAATTATAGAAAAGTGTTAGAACGTTTCATTAAGTCTTTAGAATTGAAATTTCTCTCTTAAGAAATGATTTTTAAAATAATTATTTTAAATGAATTATTTATTAAAATTACGCTGACAATTAAAAGAATGTTTTCATGTGAAGTTTTAATAAATAAAAAGACCCTAAAACGCAAAAATAAAATGAAAATGAATTGATTTTTCTCTAAAATATTAATAACTTTTTTATTTATTTTTTATAGTTTTTTATTTATTTTTTAAATAGTATCGACATATAAGTTAATCAGGTGCTAAATTCTTTTATCTCTGACTAGGTGAACAGCAGTAAAAAAAGCGTTATCTAATCTCTGCTAAGACTGTCTGCTCATTTATTAAGTTTTATTTTGTTTTATTACTATTTTTTGTGATATTGCTGCCTTTATCATCATTCTGGTTTCTCTCCTTTTATTCTTTTGTTTTTGCATTTACACAGATTGAATTTTCAGAAGCTTGCTAGCGCTCAATGCTTTCTAAGGCCTCAAAAGCTATTGGTTTCGTTGCTATTGGTGTTGTAGACATTTTTGCTCTTCTTTTTGTTTCGAATTGTGATCTCTAGCTAACTATTTTAAGACAATTTTTACTCTTTGGAATAGTGACCTACTAACTCGAAGAATACTCGTAAATCATAACTGACACAGGTATTTCATTCGTGCAAGGAATCAGATATGTGAATAAATAAGACTTTCACCTATTATGACATTTTAGAGGAATACTGTTCGTTCACGAAAAACGGACGTCTACGATGAATGAAGACTTTGTAATCTTATTAAGTGACAAAATAGTAATAACCATAATATCATAATTAGATCAGAAAGCCATTGTTCTATAATTTCGGGAAACACATGAAACACGTCATAAACGAAGGCAACATAAAGGCTCTCCACTCCTGAAATCGATACAAAAATATTTGTTAAAACCCGTACGATATCACAAGGACCAATACGGTTGATCTTGCTTTATTCATTCCGTAGATGTTCACGAGACCTCCTCTTGTCCTCTCCTCCTGTCCGATGGGGTCACTTTACGAATTTCTGTTTTTATTGCTAATGTTGTTTGTTTTTTGTTCAAGGATTATCACTGGTTTAGTTTGTGCACAAGATTCACTCATTTCTGAAGCGCCACTTTTTGCTCTTCGGTTTAAAAGACTTACGTCCAAATAACAAGTAAGATTTAACAACAACGATTAAAATAAATTGACAACATCGCTGCAGAATGCATGCAGTTGCGAGGCTTTAGCTGGCCGGACGAAAATGCAAAAGTGTGAAACAAAACGAAGGGCTGCAGTCATTTCTGTTGACGTTTTCAATTAACAAGAGCCTTCTTCACATTATGAAATTTATACAAGGTTTTGCACTAAAAATCATTCGAAATTTGCATGGCATTTCGTAACCCCTAACGACAAACGATTCTTAATCCTTAACCCTTTAGTCTCCGAGGTACCTTTTATATCCACAGTGATATTTTTAGATACAATGAAAAAAAAATTACCACACATAGATTAAAAAAATGGTTAAATGGTTTTAAAATAAAGTGCAAATTAATAAAATGCTGGAAAGCAAAATAAGAAAAAAGCGCCGACTAAATAAATAAATAAATAAACGAAAACGAAAAATTTCCAGCAGAAATAAAATTGTGTAGAAAAGTAAAACAAAAAAATTTATCACTAAGCAAAAAATGGATACAAAGAATAATTTTACGTATGCCAAACAATATCAGCGACATTTATTTTCCGCTTTCTTGCGCGGTTGCGAAGCACACTTCACTTTATTTAACGCCCTCTGCGAAGACGACGTTTCATTCTGTTCCCCTGAGAAAGAATCATGGGCAACGACAACAATTGTTGGTTATGGCCAGTGGACGGAGGCGGGAGCAACTGCTAAAGGGGTCGATAATGGCTCTGGCGGCACTCGTATTTGGCAGTTTAGAATCTTGACAGTGGTGAATTTGTTTGCTGGTTGCTCGCTGTCTCTTGCCTTCGTCGTCATTGCTGTTGTTGTTTTGTTGTTGCTGCTGCTCGGGTTGTTTTAGCTTTACAATAGTCCCGTAGTCTGCACTGTTTCCTTCGATTAATTTCATTTTCACAGGCGGCGGTTTTACCAGCAGTCCCTAAAAAATTGAAAGATTCTTCTTAGAGAAGAAAAACAATAAAACACTTTTTAAAAAAAAATTCATTTCACGCAAAAAGAAAATTACAAATTTTTTAAAAATATTTAAACGGAATACTTTTTTATAAATATGAATATTTTTTAGTCTAATCTCATGTTTTTTTGAAGTTTTTTCCCTTTTGTTTTAAAAAAATCTTGAAAAAATTTTAATTTAGTTTTTACAGTTTTTTAATTTAAAAAATGTAATTAAAAATTTGTTTAATTTATAAAAAATTCTAACGTGTTTTAAAAATTATTATTATAGATAACGTCGCTACTTTTTGAAATATTTTAATTCTTAAGATATTTATGCGTTCATGAAATTACAAAAATAAAAACTTTGACTGAGAGAAAAAAGATGAACGACATAATTTAATTTAACACAATTATTTTTATTACGGATAAATATTTTTAAAAGTTTCATTTTTAAAAATGGCAAAATTTATGAAAGTCATCAAATAGTTTTGTGAAAGTGACGAAGCGCACCGGTATTACCATGTGGCACCAAAATTATTCTCATTTATTCGGCCAAGCGTGCTTTCTCTCTAACCAGCCCACACTTTTCACCCTTCGAAACTTAATCCGGCAATGCTTTGTTACATTTTTTCCATGAAGAAGGTCACTCTTTTTATTTCTCACCCAATCTATATATCTCAGTCTCTTGCTCCCTATCAGTCCTGCTCCTCCCCCACATCACTTTTTATGTGTGTTACTCCCACTCATTTATTTTCTTCAACGGGCCAGCACTTGTTACCGCGACTTTGCATTATTATAAATATTTGCCTTAAGTACTCGACGTTATCTCATACTCAGGGCGCGAGTCCGCCCACTTGCGATGCCTTGTGACAAAATGCGTTTTGCTTCCGTTGTCTGGGCTCTTTTTTGTGTGCCATTCATTAAAAATGGTACCAAAAGTCGTGAGATGTAGAAAGGGTGAAAAATAACGAACGATGAAAGAAAACAGCAAACAACAAAGACAGAAAGCACAAAAGCAACGGCTCTAAAAAAGACCTTCTGACATTTAACATAAATTTTCAGCTACCTACCCTTTAGCCACTTGCTCCTTCGTCACTTGGTTTTATCTTGTCCCGTTTTTGACTCATTTTTCAAACATTTTGAATAAAATGTGAAATGTGTTTGCCATTCTTTTGTCACGTTTTAATATGAGTAAGCATTTGTTGTGTTTCTGTTGCGGTTCTTGCTTCACATTGTTCTTACTGTCAACAGTCAATGTCAACGATAATGTCAGCGAGAAAGAGAGCGTCAGCGTCAGTTGTAAGACCGAAGACATAAAACAGTTATGCAAGGTCACGTGACGTTAAGCCACTGAGAACAGAGAGTGAACTATAAGGTACTTTTAAAGTTTAAAGGGTTTTCTTCTGGTTTTGAATACACCCACCACCCTCCCCCTCTTTCATTCGTTTCTTTGCTGTCACATTAATTATATAATGAACGTGAGAGCAATTTTTTAATTGCTGACATTACTCGAATTTTGTTAATTTGCCTTTTAAATATGCTAATTTTTTTCTTAACTAGCCATTATAATTATCACTTTCTTACCCTTTTTGTTCTTCTTCTCTTTGCAGATTTCATTTATACGGCGCTCCAGAGTGCCTGCGCTCAATAACTTAAACAACAATTATCACATTTTATTGTTTCGCGCAGCTTTAACTCATGAGAATATCTTTTGAGCAGTTGCTTTTTGTTGTTATTTAGAAGAGTTAAATGTTTTACCAATTAAACAAAAATTACTTTTATTACGCAAGTGTTCAACCTTCATAAAATAAATTTTATGTAAATATCTCTTGTAAAAATCGTAAAGAAGGTTAACTAAAGTAATTGTAAAATGTCGGCCGGACTTTTTGACAAGCAGTTAAACGGAAAATCATTAATATTAGATATAAAAAGAGCAATAAGAACAATAAGAATAACAGCAGCAACATCACCAGAAGAGATTGTACGAAATGAAATTGAAAGCTTAAATTATGGTCTACGCATTAGTAGAAAACGTTGTAAAAGTTTAGTGGCAGTGCCGTTTACTCAAATGATAAACATTTTATTTGCAATTACAATACTTTGGAGTGGAATCCTTAGTAATGCTTTGGAAATTGGTAAGTTTATTGAATGTTATCTTTTAATATAAATCAAGTTTTCATTCTTTTAACCCAATTTATTAATTTATAAGAAACTTTTCAATTTATTCCACATTTCAGCGGAATAAAAAGCAGGTCATATGAAGTGTTTTTGTCCTGTTTTTAACCCTTATCTCACGTTGGTTTTAATCTAACAATCGCAGTAAAATTTTTATGGTAGTAAAAAATGATTATTAAATGTGTTCATATCGCATCGTTCATTACTATGCAATTGTGACACATATTTCAGTTAAAATGCATTAATTAGGATTTGTGCAATAGAGAACAATTAGTGCAGTGTGACGCGAGTGACATAGTACGACCATTTCAACAATATCGAAAGTCATACATCGCAAATTTGCCATGAGTCATAAATAAATGACGCTTAAGATTATGAAGCTAAGGCATATTTTCTCTTCATCTACTTGAATGAATTAATTGAGGATTTTTGTTGTTTTTTTATGGATTTATTCATTCAGAACGGTCGCCAGCGTCATCGAAAGAGCCAGATAATTTGCTTGAAATAAAGACACTGAATTGTCATGCATGATTCTTTTATGTGCTCGTGAATAACGTT
Source organism: Physocephala rufipes (assembly GCA_963966595.1). Classification (NCBI taxonomy): domain Eukaryota; kingdom Metazoa; phylum Arthropoda; class Insecta; order Diptera; family Conopidae; genus Physocephala; species Physocephala rufipes. The sequence continues at coordinate 43,143,879 of OZ016502.1, read as the reverse complement.
CACACTTGAGTTTTTGCAACGTGCTGGGCTGTAGCGAAGCATGAAAAAGTGGGCATCATAAAAGTAATGAAGCGTGGTTTATGGAACCAAAGAAAGAGCGCGCGACGGAGAGAAATAGAGAAAGTAATAATGCATTTTTAACATTGTATAATTTTTTAGGTTATCGTTCTAACGCTTTCTACTGCCTTACTTTAGATTTTATTGCTTGATGCACACCATCAAACATCAATGCAGTTGCCTTAGTCGTTACGCAGACGTTATCGTTGCTAATGTGCTTGTTATTATACAATATTTTTATTAATTATTTTAACAATAATTTTACGTTAAATTTTACTAAAATTTTACGAAATTTTACTAAATCCCCAAATCCCCTTTGGTTACAACAACATACAACATAGCGGTCGTTTTTGGCCATACAATATTTTATATATTTCAAATCAATTCAATTGATATTTTTTTATATATGTTGCCTTAAACGATCCTAGCTCGTTATTCCCCCCAAAACAAACGTTTGGATTTTCCGTTCATCTAAATTAAATAATTGTGAATTTTTCCCTATCCAATATTTTTTGGGGATTTCTAATGCTTTTAAGCGTTTTTTTTTTCTTTTGCATCATTTCAAATGGGTTGCCGTTCCGCCGAATTAAACAAGGCTTTTAAAACTTTTATCGTTCGTGCCATTCCATTACTCCTGCTCTTACGGCTGTTGTTTTTTAGCCACTACTGCATTTCAACCGCGGCTGCTGTTGTTGTTGTCGTTTTTGTTTAAATAACGCTGTTGCATCCAATGGAAATTGTTTACTTGCGTAGAAAATTGCAAAAGTTTGAAATGCTTTCTAATTGCTTGAGGGGTAACTTTTTATCATTTTCTAACCCTATTTTGCCTTGAAAGTTACCAGATTTTGGAAAAATATATAAGATTTTTTTAATCAGTTTTTCTCATTTAATTCGTCCAAGGATTTTAATTCTGGTTTAATAAAGTTATATTTAAATATTCAATGAAGAAAAAGCCCAACGATTTATTAAATCCATTTTAATCGGCATATTATTATTAAAAGCAATGCCTCGTAATACTGTAATCATTTTTTTATATCTACTGCAAACCATTTAGAAACATAAGAAAATATTTCGAGAAACCAAACAATTTCGATTGTTTAAAATACATGAAAACAAATTGTGCGAATGAAACAGAATGATAACAAAAGAAACGGTGATAAAAGGAAATAGATAAAAGGAAAAGAATCTGAAAATTACGTTAATAAATAAATTGCTCCCATCAAAGAGAAGGTTATATCTCGAGTGATACAGCTCCTTAATCACCTCGAATGAACGGACCTATTCTATGACGACTAACTCATTCACAGGCAAGACACACGAACATGAATATGTGTTCATCCATACAAAGTTTGTCGGCATATAATAAAGAAATTGAGTTTTTAAATTAGTTCATCTCAGATCCTTTCCAGCATCTGCGCCCTTGTTTGCGGACGGTAGTCTAACAGTAGTCTAACAGTAGTCTAAAAACAGTCTTACAAATTAACAAACGGGGACTAGGTCGAAACAATCGGTGTGATGTTAGCATCCTGCGAATTCAGTATCCGGCGAATTCAGCTGCATAACTGTTTTTAAGCTCCGTTCTTGTTGCGCGACGTGCAACCAAATTGACCTTGATAATTGTGAGAAAAATATTGAAAATGGTTTAATTTTCATCAGTCAAATGCTACAGATATGAAAGTTCTAAAAGATGGCAGGAATTGCTTCTAATTCTAAAAAGCCCCAAGATGTAAGCCCCAAGGCCTGGCTAAAGCTAAAATACCCTACACCCACAAAATATATCCCCATTCTGAGAACAGATGCATATTACGACCACTTTTTGCAGAATAATTTAGTATTTTGCAGTTCAGGACCAGGATAAAATTTTGTGTTCAAATTCAAGGTCAAAAGACCTCTGGCAAAGTTCAATGACCTCTGATTGCTTGCACAACCTTTCTAAATTATTATTAAGCTCGTACACGTATTTTCTAAGATTTGGAAATTTCTTGATGCTTTTCGACAAAACTTTACTAAAGAATCAAGCATGCTAAACATTTCTAAACGATTCTTAAGCTTATTTATATTTTTTTTTTCTAAATTCGGGAATTACTTGATCATTTTCAAAAAAACTTGTTCAGAGAATCGTATCACAATATGCAGAGATTTAAGGCAGTTATGCAGTCGAATTCGTGGGATGCCAGCTTGATGCCGGTATCAAAACAAGTCTTTTCCACAGGTTACCATAGCGTAATGTGTAAAAGCGTTTTTGGTAAAGCAAAAGCAAAAGATCCACCAGTAAGAATAACAACAAAAACTTACCTTCATTATTATTTTTTCGTTTTTGTATTTCTTCTCTAAAATACGTCAAAGGCTTACGTTGTAAATGAGAGGAATAAGAATGAAAATCAAAGAATAGTGATTATAGAAGAGGTAGGAAAGGGACATTTATTCATCAATTTGTAGGAGGTGCCGCTGGAAGTAAAATGAAAGTACATATAGTTATAGGGTGTCGTAAAAGAAGTACACCAAAGGGCTCTCTTGCTGCTGTTTTTCATTCCTTCGACTTCTTTTGTAGTCCTTCGGCATTTAAGCACTGACTGATTGCGTCTAATTATTCATTTGGCAACCATTACATTTTCTTGTTTATGTTTGTTGACTCGTTTTCAATGCCCTATCTGCTCCATCTCTCTCGATGCTTCGCTCGTACTTCCTCTAACTGCTTCAACATCTTACAAAAAATTGGCAACATCAAGAACTCAAATTTATGACCTTTTGACTGGGGGGGGGTCATTAATTATTTTTTGTTTGGTTGCTTTTTCTTTGCCTTTCAAAAGGAAACTTGTGAAAACATGAGAAATTTCATTTTATTCCACTACATTTCTTCATTCTATCATTCATTCTTAACATTTTCAAAAGGATTTTTCGCCTTTCATCAATACCATCAACAGTGCTTTTTCTCGCTTAGTCTTTATAAGATAGATTTCATTCAAGCAAATTTTGCAAAAGCGCAGAAAAGAGCAACAAATTGATGGCAACACTCACACTGATTATTGCAGTGATAGATAATTAAGGAAAAAACTCTAAACGAATTCAGATTGATTTTTTCAAAAGATCTTAGTTCAGTTAAGCTCAGAAAAGAAATAAGGAAGTAAAATGGGGTGAAGAAGGAATGATTGAGGAAGTTAATTTAAGCATGAAAAATCTCATTAAAAGTACTGATTTCAACTGAACGAGCACTATTCCTGTAAGAGTCAATTTTCTGATCAAATTCAATAAAGAAATAAATTTGCAAAAAGGAAAAGATAGAAGAAAATTATATCCAACGTAATGCTGCATTATAATAAGTAACGAAATAGGGTAGAATCGGTAACGAATAGGGCAGAATTTCACTACAACAGTCCATACTGTCTGTCCACACTGATTGTCATTGCAAACATTCCACTTAGGTAACCCTAAATTTATTTATTTGTCATTATCTCAACATTTCAAGCAAAGCCATTTCACAAAAAATTCTATTAATTTCTTGCTACTTTAGACAATAATTAAGAGCTAAAACTTGCTCCCTGAATTGAAATTTATTGGGCAGTTTTCGAGATATAACACCTAACAAAATAAGAAAGAAAATACAATTTATTAAAATATGACCCTAGTTGGTAATCAACGAATCTAACATTACAATTCTTTTAAACCTGCCTGGCCTTTTATCACATAATTTGATCAAGCAAAGTCAATGATTCTTAACGTCCAAACAATGACCACTCCATTGGTTTTAGTGACTAAATGATAAACTTCGGAATTGGAAGGGAATAAATATTGAAGGCACTCCCACAAAATCATTACACGGTATATTTAAAGAAATACTAATAAATGGGTAGTTCACAAAATTTATTGCTGCAGTAAATATTTCCTTCGAAGCGAATTACAAAGAGGAAAGAAATGAAACAATAAAAATTATTAAAACAATATCAACAACAATAATAAAAAAGACCGAAAAAATTAGTATAGTTAGTACGGAAATAATACGAAAGACAGAAAGAACAAGTTCGTTAGCGAACTCATGAGTTATTCATTGTTGCTACCTTTTATTTCCGTCATTCAAATTGTTGTTGCAATTGTAATGTGGTTACCATAAATGATGACAGCCCCGCTAAAGCCATTTAGGCCTTAAATAAGGCCACACACAACGTCTTCGAAACATCTTCGACTGCAGACTTCATGTGACCGGTCGACATGAAGTCGTTCAGTCGATCTTGCATTCGAATGCAGTTTTTGCTGCGCGATCATCCGTCTCAGAACGTAACGAGTTGAGCTAATTGAAGATGAAAGAAAATAAAAATTCGCTTTAACGAACGGATAGGATTGGTTAAACGAGCGGAGTTGGGAAGGAATTGACTGACTGAAAGAGTGAATAATTGTTTCGATGCAAGAAATACGAAATTATTATGAAAAATGATGACGACTTGTGTAATAATAGTTAACGCTTGACTTATTGTTACGGTTGTTGTTATTGCTATTGTTTTGTACTACATTAATATTACTGTTGTTTTATTCGTATCGTTTGTTAAAATCGTAAGAGTTTTTATTACTGCGCCCTTATGCCAACCAACCAATGTTGGGAAATCAGTTAGGTACTTGTTGGGCCCTCCCATCATGAAAACGTCGCAGAGTTTTTCCTTAACTATTTGAGATGGTTATCGTCTTTTATTTTACTGAATAACAAAGTTCAGGTGGATGAATTTTTTTAAGTGAGGAAGAGTTTCCCACAAAAATATAATAATTTTTGACCCACCACAAACAGAAAATCGTTGTATAGAAGCTACTAAGTACTTAACGAGGAGGAAGGATTGGGATGGGAACGAAAATATATTTTTAACTCTTTCAGAAAACTGATTGTGAAATATGAAAGCCTTAATAGAAATATTATTTATGTCAAATAAATGTATTTTTTAGAATTTTCTTACGCATGAGTTGTATTCAGAAAATACCGAATTTTATATTATTTGATCCTTATTTAAAAGTCAAAATAACTGTCCATTTTTATTAATTTACCAACGACCAATAAATTCTTTTTTTTTTTATTTTAATAAATAACTCTTAGAGATGACTCTAAAACTAGATAAATTATGCAAGCCAATAAAACATATCATAGATCAAACGTAAGATAAAATTTCACTACTGACATGATCAGAAGCTGAAGCGCAGACAGTGCCCGCTGGACATAAAATAAAAGAGTAAGTAAAAAATAGATGAAATTTGAAAGTAGCCGCCCAGTAGTTGGTAACTGGTTGAGAAGATCGTAACGCCAAATGCCTCAAAGCTTAGACACAAACCAATTGATGATAGCCGCATGTCAGTCAGTTCGTCAGTATTTTAGTCAATCCCGCAAAAATATGTAATCAGAGGCTTTCAATCAAATCGTTAGTCTGCCAGTGTTTAGTATTCAATCTTTTGAAAAAGACTCTACCGCGCAGTTTCCAGAAGGTTCGCCTTGAGCTATCCACTTGGCATCTGGTTACAACACTTTAACGTAGTATGCCATGATCACAAACTTTAGATTAAGTCAAAACCTGTTTGAGAAATTGTCTTTTTGTTGATTAGGTGGTTTTATTTATATTTTTATTTATGTCTGGTTAGAAACTCGTAGGAGGCGAAGGAGGTGGTGGTTAAGCGAACAGGAAAACGGTAGAGGAAGAGATCGCTAGATATATAGAGATGGGGAGAGAGAGAGAGGGAAAGAGGAAGATCGTTATGCATAACCGGTAATAAAATATAACCTAATTGTAACATCTACGGTATTACTTTTTTATTGCTTACTGAAAATCAACTTCCACTAGACGAAAGCCAAGTTGTCTTCTTTGAAAGTCAACTTCGTTCAATTACACTAAAAATAGTCTGTTGAAATTGTAATAAATATAAAATTAATATAAATTAATATAAAAAATTATTAAAAATTAAAAATCTATAAATTAGTGGTGAAGCAGATATTTATAAAAAATTAAAAAACTCAATAAAACCATAAGCTAACCAATAAAAAATTAATATATGAAAACAAAATACATAAAAAATATATAAAACAAAATAAATATTCAAAAAGAAAAACGTTTTATTAAAACAAAAAAAAATTAATGAGAGAAATTAATTAATGCAAGATAAATAACGAATACAAGATAAATAACGAAAACAAAAACCGACAACTAAAAGTTTTTATAAAAGAATAAAACAATCATTAAGAAAATTTATAAATCAAGAAACAAATTAAAAAATTAACAAATCAACAATAAATTGAAAATTATATGTTTTAAAAAGAAAATTAAAAATCGGTTGCACTAAATTAATTACAAAGATTTTAATGCTTTGAAGGAAGGTCTTTAAATTTCCAATTCCAAAATATGAATTTCTCTTTTAAATCAATTTAATTGGTTATATTTATTATATTTGACTATTGATGGTTTTGTTATTTATTATTAAAATTCCTTAAATAAAATTTGAATTGTATAGTTTTTTATTAATTCATCAATTAGCGTAATTTTGATCCATGGTATTTCTTTGTCTGCATGTTTCTACAGGTCGACGTTATTGTTTTTGCTCATAAATCGCTACAACGTCACAAAGTCAGGCATGTGAATGCATGTCAAAAACAAGAAAGTGTTGAAAAAATTAAAAAACAATTAATAATAGTACTAACGTTGATTTGCGTTGCATTGCCGCAATATCTGAATAATACTGAAGTGATAAATTTAACGTTTTCAGTCTTGTGGACAATGATAACTCGTGGGGTTTGTGCTGAACATGTTCACGATTTATGAGTCGTATGATAAACTTGTTACTGCTGTGGGCGTTAGTGCTTTCATTGCTGGTGCCGCCGCTTCTGTTGCAGTTTCTTCCTCTGATTGTTGTTGTTTTTTTTCTCAATAATAACAACTATCATTACCAATACCGCCGGTGTTACAAATGATTTTGTCCACTACTGTCGTTGCTGTAGTTATTACTGTTACTGATATCGTTGCCATTTCCGTGGCCGTTGGTGCTTTAATGCTTCAGTGCTTTAATGCAGTGACGTGCATTTAAGATAAACTATTCCAGTTGATTAATCAAATACAAAATTTAATATGATCAGTACGATCGAAACCTAACGATGAAAAATCCATTAGCGTACATTAAGTCCACAATAATTAAATAAGATGACACACCAGAGGAAGCTTCTCGTGCCGATAAATCGTAATGATATTTAAGCGTACATATGGAAATGTTGGCACTTCTAATCGTCAGTGAGAATGTTAGGTCCGAGCAAAGAAGAAGGCGATGGAGAGAAATGATGATTGGTGAAAGGAGATAATGTTGATTTGAAAGCAATATTTTATTAAAATTATTGAATGGCTTTTAAAACGTTTTGTGATCGTTCGATAATCTTAATGACCAAACTAGATTTCTTAATGAGCGAGGCAAAATTTAGCTAAATATCAATCAATTCACATAACACAGGAGTTCTAATCTTCCACAGATTTTAGAGAGTTTGAAATATTATCTTGATAGTCATTAGTATTTGGTCTTTATTAATCACCCATCCTTCCGATATTTTTTCTCTCTAGGAAGAGAATAGAACAGTGTTTTGTAGAAAGAAATATAGCATGCATACAAAACATTCTCTTTGGCCAATAAACTTAGAAGTCAAAAATTAATCCCGAGATGGAGATTGTGCATTGACTTTAAGTAGGCTTGAGGGAAAGTGACTAGCACTGAAGGAAGTTTTGATGTTTATACGTCCAAGTAATTGCGATTTTTGTTACTTGTAAAGGGACTACGCCTATTTTTTCAACCTTCTGCGGTACGTTAAACCATAAAGTAGATTTCTCCGAATATATTCAAGACGAATAATTTTGTTAGAAGCACATCAAACTAGCTTCTAAAAGCAGACATTGCACTAACCAGATTCTTCCTAAACATGGTTTTTCTTGGGCTTAGTGTATTAAACTATACATAAAACTTTAAAATTCCCAAATTCTGGAATTATAGTTTTTCCATGCAAACCATGCATATCATTGCAGATTTTTAAAATGAACATTTGAACGGATATCACCAATCAATTATTCTTCACTGCTATGAGGTACTGCGTCCTAACAGGACGAACGCTTTGTATAGGCTCAAGCATAGTTATTTTTCAGAAGAAGAAAACTAAACAAATACCGTTATACTAGCACTAATATCAATAAAATTAATAACTCGACCTTGTTTCGACCTTGTATCGATAACAATTTTTGTTTGTTTGTTTTTTGTCCCTTCTAGCCACTTGCAAGCATCCACTTGGCATGGAATCGGGCGCCATTGCCGATTTTCAAATAACTGCCAGTACGGCGCATGACATGGGCAATGTGGGACCACAACACGCCAGGTGAGTACATAAAACGTGTAAATATGTTCGTGTATTCAATACATATTTGACGAATACGAGGGTAAAGCAGAATTAATTATTCTTTGGCGTGTTTCAAAATGTTTCTATACGTACGTGTCATATCGATCCATCTCTTCTTGGCGTTGATGATTTAGGAATTTGGGGAAACTATATTTCTCCACTCCCTCCAACCACGTTAGCTATCGAATAATAAGGGCTTATTCATATGGTGCAATATTTAATTTTTAAAATAATCGTCTCAACTGAAATTATACAAAACAATTAAAAATTAACTGCAGTGGTGAAATGGATGATGATTAAATGCATGTCAAAAATTCTGAAAGTGTGATATGCAGACGAATATATGACAAAAGATATGTACCTTTCTCAAAAGAATAAATTTATAATAATGAAATCATTTCATTATTTCAGAAATCGTTGAAATTTGTTTCAAAAATCGCCGAAGAATAAAGAGGCGATGGATGAATTAATAAAATTTAGCAAATAAACTGGATAAATGAACATAGAACATATTTGAAATCATTAATTTAAATATTGAATTAAGTTCCCAGAAGGCCTTGTCATTTAGAGGAAAGTAAAGATTTGGTAAAAAACTAGAGAAGATAAAGAATGTCCTGACAATAGAGTTGCATAGACTGTATATATAATACATACATTTTTATACCCTACCACACGCACACACGTGCTTCCGTTTATAATGTATTAAAGGCGGCGTAGTAGGTATAAAAAAGTATATATATTCTTGCTCAGAATGATCTCCTTAAGTGCCTTAGCGGTACCTGTCCGTTCTGTGTCTCTCTGTGTGGTTCATATCTGTGTCTGGGGAAAAATTATTGCAGCCAAACGGAAAAAAGTATCGGCACGAATATTCTTCATCAAAATAATTTGCTTGGGATTGAAAGTGGGAAAAATCGTCTTAGCGCCACGCCTGCTTTTTCATGAACACCATTTATCAGACTCCAATCCAAAAAATTCAAAACGTCATTATCAGTGTTAAAAATTATTCATGAATTTTAAGTGTTTTACTCAATTTCTTCCTCTCTCTCCATCAATTTCTTCCTCCATCTTTCACCCTCTATCATTTTCTTACTTCCTCTCTCTCTCTCACTGTCACTATCTTTCTCTGTCTATTTATCTCCTTTGCATTAGTTTTGGATAAAAAACATTTTTTATAAATTTTTGCTTACTTTTTTTATTTCATTTATATTTCGTGAGCTGAAAATCCTTTTAAAAACGATTTCACATTTTATTCATATTTTTCATTGCCGTTGTTTTTGCTTTTATCGTTGTTGCTGTTGAATGCGATTTAATTTTTTTAACTTTTTATAGTGTTTGTGAAATTTTCCCTTCAGAGCTTTAGAATTTAATATTCCGTTCAATGTTTACAAAAAATGGCGGACAGTGTCACATTGACGTCACATCCGTTTCCACATTTTTATGATACGCTCTACACTAGTTTATAGCTTTTTTGTTTAAATTTGCCTTCCCGCGTTTTCTCTCCCCGTCATCATTAATAATAATATTTTTATGTGTGCTTTACAAAAAATATGAATGACTTTTATGCTGGTGCCTCACCTGACGCGCTCACAAATAGCATGCAAAAGCTAAAAAACCAGAAAAAATACACATTAAATGTCAATGAGTCGGGAAAGAGGGGAAAGATAGGGAGATATAAAAATAGAAGTATACACTGAAAAATTAATGGACTCGTAAAATACAAAAGTAAAAATTTGTCACACCGCAAACGGAATACTATCCATATAAATAAACTTTAAAAATATAAAAAAACTTTTCGGGATAGAGTGCAAAAAAGTGAGAAAAAAATTTGGGAAAATATAATACGATGGAAATGAAACACCGTGGGAAGAAATAAATTTTACTCAATCAAAATTAATTAAGAATAAATTTAATAAAATAGAAAGTTTGCAGAAAAAAATATTGATTATAAAAATTTTTTGTAATAAATAAGAAGGAGACATCAAATCTTCAGGAAATTAAACACTACTTGCTTTAAAATGGTTTGGATTTAATTTCAAATAAAGTTTTTAATTTAAAACAATAAAAAATATTCCCGCTTGAGAGAAAAATATTTGAAAATAATGAAAAAAAATTATTTCTATTTAAAATAAATCCATTATAAAGTCAACTAAATAAATAATTGTCAATCACTCTAAAATTTACATAATTTAAAAACAATTAAAAATATTTTTAGCTTTTCTAGAATTATTGCCATATTCGTTTCAATGAAAATAAACAGACACAAACAGATTCGATAAAATTTTTTCCTTTGCTAAAAAAATTGTATAAATTTGTTAGGAATAAAAACGTTTGAAAATATTTATTATTTTTATTGAAGTCATTATTAAAATTACTGCCACAAATCACATCATCGCACTGACGACGTTGTATATTTAATTTTTTTTTTATATTGAAAGTCGTTTTGTCTTTTCTTTAACTTTGACATTCACTTTGTATTATTACTACTTTATTGCTCTCCCTTTGCAAATATATGTAGAGAATATATATGCATGCGCACAAAACATACATATATTTCACCGTGCTCCATACATTTTATTGTTTCATTTCTTTCTTTCGACCTTTCAAACCTTTCGAATTGAGGGTAAACCTTTTTTATTTACATTTTTTATTATTATACATACATTTTATATTATTCTTTTATTATTACTACGCGCATTTTATTGTTTTTCTACAACATTTTTCCCTTTCTAGCTATTTATAGTACCTTGCCCTCGCCATCTCTTCCAAGAACCAATCACCTCGGAAACTACAATCATTATACATTATTGATATCACCAAACTTAAAGCAATAAGTTCGCATGACAATTCAATTCTATTCTTCTCAAACATAATCAATTTTCATTTTATTCTTTCTTTATACTTCGATTCTTTATTGAAATCATAAAAGTTTCCTCATTTCATTCGCTCGGGAATATAAGAAAAGTCAAAGAATGGAAGTAGGGTTGCAAAGAGTAGGTTTCAGATACACTTCATTCAAGTTTCCACCGAATAAGTTTCTTCAAATTGTTGACTGACTGAGCCCAAATAATAAATAATTTGTTTTGTATCATATAAACTTTTCCAAATAAAAAGAAGGTCATTAGAGTGGGAGAAAAAAGGGTCCGATACCTTCATTTCAAGGCAAAATGAAGAATTTTAAAACAATTTAGGGTCGTTCTAAAAGAAATGTGGAAGAAAACCAATGGAAAACCATGAGAACCATTCCTCAAGAGAGAGGAAATTATGTTTAGTTTAAAGAAAAATTTATACATATTAACGGGAAATTCCAAAAGGAACCAGAATTATATCCAACGAATGATATTTCGCCTTATTAAAAATATATTTTTTCAATAACTTTTGTGATTACCAGAAGGATATAACATACTTCTCAGGAAGTTAATTGGTATGACAGTCAATCCCAAATGAAAACGTCAAGTGAAATATTAAAACGCGTCATCAATAACTTTTTTGGAAACAAAAGAGTTCTCCCTCTCCAAAACAAATCATAAAAACTTATAGAAATGAGCAAAAGTAGAGTATGAAAAATCAAATGTGTTGACATGAAATGGAAAACGCATTAATACAGTTCTGAATAGAATGTGTGTATTTGTGTGTGTGTGTGTAAAGGGTGGAGGGGAGTTGTGGTGGCTAGTATGACGGAATTTATTCCACACACAAAAATCAATAGTCTGCTCCTGCATGAAGGTTGGTCGTGCCTTTCCTAGATTTCAATCGTCAAAAGTTTTCCTCGAGCAAAATGAACTGGAAAGAAACACCACTTATACCGCGCCGTCGCCAAAGAGGGCTTTTGGGCGAAAATGTCAGAAACTTTTCACATTTCTACACGAATTGACTGTTTATTTCCGGTTATTTCCTGAAAGGATATAAGAAAGACGTTTAAAGAACGTAAAGGGAACGATAAGGCAGCACAGAAATTGTGGAAAGGGTGTTCCTTTTATATATTTTAATTGCCTCCAATGACGTATGCTCTCCACCCCCCACATCCCCCAACGGAAGTTCTGCTTAATATTGCAAATATTATATCGTTCCCATAACAACAACAATTGAAATAACAAGGAGAACACTACCAACAACGCATCCTTAGGCAAATAAACAAAACCAATTACCAACAAATATTGCAATCGTTTTGATAATGGCATTCAGTTGGCTACGCAATGACTTTGAACTGATTTTCTACCACAAAGCATACGCAAAGCTACGGTTATTCTCCCTTATACGAGTATGCTTCTTCTTTTGCTCTTAATCTCACTCATTCCATTTTCACAAGACTGCCCTTTCAATAATCAGATATTTGTGGTTTTCGTATTTATGCCATGAAATTATAAGATTAGGAATGAATGATATAGAATTTAAATAGTATATAACAGTTTATAACAGTTTTCGTTTAAATAAATGGATCATACGCAATGGGGTGTGCCGATTATTTTGAAATTTTGAACGATTTCAGACGAAATATTACCAGCTAAGTTGATGTGCTCAAAGTGTATAAATTATCCCAAAATTTTCCCATTCCACAAGATTTTTTCTCTATTATGTCTGTTTATTGTCTGACATAGCAGTTGTAGTAGTAGTGTTAGTTTGACAATTGTTGCCGAAAATTAGAATGCGCTTTACGCTTTATGCAATTGTGGGAATATCGTGCGATTTACCTAGATCGAAATACATCCGCACACTCTGCATTACTGTAAAATAATTTAACCTTCTTTAAGTTCAAGTTCTGCAACGCCTCTTGATTACGTCTATAATTTAAGGTCCAACTAGATACTTTGTTATCAACTGATTTCGAATACCCGATTCATAACAACCAGAATTTCATTCATTTTTGCATTCCTCATTTCTTATCCATACCACACCCCTCTGGTTCATATCCCCTATCCACCAACATCCAAAACAATTGTAATTGTCGGAAATTCTATTAAAATGCTTCCTACTTTCTTTCACCATACCTTTTTCTCCCCTCCTCTCCACTTTGTGAGGAACGTCGCGTTGACCATTGAATCTTGAGCAAAACTTTCACCCTACCTAAAACTTCGATAATGTGAAAAGTATCGTGCTTTTTCTTCTGTTATTTCCCATACGTATATTTTGATATATGTTGGCATCATCTCCTTTCTTCTTTTAGAGTTAATCTTCGACTTTCTCTTCTCTTTTTTTATTTATGCCATTACATCACATAAAATAAATGGGTCAATTTTTGTGCGAAAAAGTTTTGATTGTTGAATTGATTGCAATCGAATTGGATCGAGTCGTATGGAATAAAATTGATTAAATCAGATACGGATTTAATTTGGTTTCCTCTCGGTGGTTTTCGTTTTGAGGGTATATTTAATAGATTCAGATTTGTTATTGTGTTTTGAGGTTATTAGTTGTTGCGATTTTTATTGTGGGGAAAAATTAATAATGAATTTAAAGCTCTCCATGTTTTGTGATTATTTTGGTTTTCGTAGAATTTTGAAAATAATAAAATTGGAGGAAAAATCGAAATGAGATTTGTTTTAAATAATTAAATAATAAAAATACAGATTTTGCGTTTGTGGAAAATTATTAAATATTGATAAAATATTGTTCTACTTAGGCTTATTTTAATTCCACTTGAAAAATATCTTGCTGTTCTTTGAGGAAATATTAATGTCGGAAAAGTCTAGGAGACCTTTAGCTTGACTAAACACAATGGTCTATCTGTTGTGTTGTGTTGATAAAAATGCGAAAGAATAAAGTGAAATAAGGTGAAATTGATAAAACCAAAGACTTGCCTTTAAAGCAGATTTATACCCATGTTAAAAATTTTTAAAAAAATTATAAAAGCAGACATTTTCAATGCTTATGTATAATTTAAAAGAAATAGAATATTTAAGTTTTCCATATTTTTGCCCATGTATTACTTTAAGGTATTTAAAGCCGCACAGCATTTATTAATTCTCTGCACAAACATTATTCGTTTTTGTTTTTGTTTTTCTTCTTTGCACTCTGACAAAATCCAGATAAAAGCTTGTAATTTCTATAAAATTAATTAAAATTTATCTTTCATTTTCAGGGCTTTTCAGTTGTTGAACATTTGCCTTTTCTTCCTTTTCTTCTCGATCTAATTGAATAAAGCTTCATAGAATCTTGAATTTATTTAATAATTTAGTAGTTTTAGCAGTAGTGACTGCACCTGCTGCATTTGCTTTTAGTCATTGCGTTGTTATTGTGATTGTTGTTGTTGTTGTTTTTGCTGTTGTTGCTGTTACTCCAATTGTTAGTGTTTTTTGCAAAAGTTCGAGAATTGCTGGAATTATCTACAGCAGCAGGAAACACTTCTATGGCTTTGCTAGTAATAAAATACGAATATTTTTATTTTCTTGTGATCGTTTGCCATTCCTTTCTTTTTTCCTTCCATCTTTCCATCGTTTCTGCTTTACTTATTGCCTTCTACCCATGCCTTCTTCTTTTGTTTCATTTATGCCTTCCCTTTTAACTTATTTTAGTTCTTCATTTCATCATTCCTTTCCTAGCTATTTGGTTCAATCCTCGTCGTGATCTCTTCATTTGCCCTTACTTTTTCTAAAAGTTTAGAATATTTTCTTGCCAGTATCAAAAACATGCTTTATTAATTTCATTTACTAAAAAGTGCCCCGGAGGTTTTATTCATTGCATTTCTCGAATATGTATGTGTCGCGTAAATGTATGTACATGTGTGTAGGTTTTCGTACGCTGCAAAATGTGACAGGAAATAAAGAATTTCTCGGTAGGCTCAAAAATTCATTAAAGATAAATCGTCTGCGAATCGGTGCCGAACTTAAAGTAATATATTTTCGAGTTGAATTTTTAAAAATCGAGAAATGTTTGCTTAATATCTCAATTGAATTACCGCATATACTTCATCTGCGAAGATTAAGCTTTCCGGCATTTTGATATTTTTATTTTACAAATTTAGTTCTTTATTAAATTTATTATCGCTTGAAGAAATTGGAATTTTCATCAATCTTCGTATGTCTTCAGATATCCTTTCACATCGCTTTCATTTGAAGCTTCTTTTACAGATTTCCTTTCAAGTTTTTCCCTATCGAAAATTTTATTAAATCAATTATTTCATTGAAACTCGATTTATTCCATAAACTATTAATTCATTTGTTTTGTGGATACCTCTATTGATCTAACCATTCTTTCGAAATATCAGTTGGCTGCATTTTCATTAATTTGTAATCTCGATGGTAAGCATTCACTATCCTTTGGGTAACAATTTCTCTGCTTTCCAAAACAGGGTATTTACAAAATGTCGAACAATATCAAATTGAATGAAATACGATTTATATTTAGCAAAATGCTTGTCTTAGCGATTGAAATGTAAGTAAAAGATAAACAATTGTCGTGAATGAGATTGCAAGTGATGAAAGAAGAGAAATTCTGTTTTATTCTTCAACAAATTTTTTCAAATTTAATGTATTCTATATATTGTTCACACAATTTTTATTGCTACCCGTGTCAGGTTCTGCTAGTATTTATAAAGATCACGATCCTAAACTTTAAATATCGATTTACAAAATACCGAAAAGGTTATTATGGTATCTGTAGAATCTGTCTATTTAAACTACTTGATATCATCACCACTACTAAGGGCAACAACAACAACCATAACCGAGCCCCAGGGTTGTCAACAGCCACACCCGCATTCACTTTAAAGGAACAAACAGAGGCTTGAGGATTTGTGTTGGTATAGTTTTATATACATTTTTACATAAATTTTATTTACATTTCCAGCTGACCGATCGTTGTATTCATCGATCCAATCATGATGTATTGTTTACAGTCGATTTACTGCTTTCAAATCACTCAAATGCTTTCAAGTGTTTTCAAGCAGTTTTCAATTTTTCCAATCAATACGAAATAGTTCTCGATACGGGAGGTAGTTCTGCCACGTAAATTATGCTGACGAATTTAGATTTTTTTAAAGGCGAGAAAAAATTCAACTGGCGTTCATTTTTTCGAATCAATCGCCATTGCAGGTGGGAAATTTTTCGAAATGAAAAAATTTATATTCCTTAATTCAAAGACTTTTTTCAATTCTGTTCTTTGACAGATTTGACTGTCTGTACGGTATATTACGGTTATGATTCAGTATAGCCATTTTGTATTTTACCACAATCTCGTGGTCATTACACGGATCAATCTTCTTTATAAAATTTTGTTTTTACCACAAGCCGTTGACATGCTTTGAACCGCAAATATTTTCATTTCCATTTCCAATCCTGAGTTTCATTACTTTTTCTTTTTTGTTCTTTATGATTTTGTTTGCTCTTGCCTTTTCCCTTCCATTCTATTTTTTTCTTTCCTTCATTTTTTTCCTTCGTTTGTATCCCTTTGATTAATTTTTGCTGTTTTGTTGTTGCCACTATTGTCATTACTATAACGGTCACAGATGCCTGTAACAGCAATTTCTTCCTTCGTAGCTATTTCCTTTATGATTACTGCCAGGTTCTTTGTCACTGCTGCGACTGTTTTGAGGTTATAAAAAATTTTATAGAGGTCACCGATTTACGAGCTTAATCTAAAAGTGCAAAAAGGATAACATAAGAGTTGACAGTATTTTTATTCAGGGATAGAGGGTGGAAGAGCAAGGGTTTGTATCCCTTTTCATTACTTTCTGAATTAATTTCTTTACTACTTGTCATATTCCAAAAATATATATTTCTTTTCATCATTATTTTATACATGACTTTATATATATAGTCTTATCGTAATTTTAAAATTACTTGTTTTAGTTGAATTCGATCATTGCTGAGACTGAGGCCACCTCGAAGGTAGCAGTTTTATAGAATTATTGGCGGCGTACGAGAAAGTAGGTTCCACTTAATACATTTACTGGTATTTTACCATTATATCTAATCAGGTTTATCCAAATATCCTAACACAACTTCATACGACCGGTAAAATTTTATCAGCTTTAGTTTTAAAGCAAAACAAAGATTTTAAAGCCTTTGCCTTTCCTTCGACCTTTTGACATACATTCGCCCTGGCAACCACAATATGCCGTGGCGCACTACCCACGCATGGATGAAGGAGCACTTGAATGGGGCTGCACTTACCCTTTGGCATTCATCTCTTATCCTCTCGTAATCATATCTCTCCCTCTAACCATCCTCTGGAGTGTTGACTACACTTTCACCATTTCTGTCGTGGGTTACGCACGCGACAGTCGGTCGGTCGGTCTCTTAGCATATTTCTCTCACAACTTTGCTTTTGCTTCGTTTTATTTGTATTTCTTTTTATTTCCTTTTATGGTAATCGGCTTAAAAATTAAGCAAATATGAATCAAAGATATGGTATGGTGAAAAGAGAGAGAAACAGAGAGAGGAAAGAAGAAAAAAAGTGAAAAATGAATAGAAGGGGTTAAAGGAAAAGTAAACAGAACAGAAGGCAGAATACGTAATCCTTTTGCTCTAGTTTCTCTTTTTAATAACAAAAATAAACCTCTTCTTAAGGCAATGAAGACAATCATAAAAATAACAATAACAAACCAGTGACGTGGCTCTCATAGAGATGCGGGCAGGTATAGGAAATCAAGCTGGCACAGGTGGCCCTATTTGGGGATTAATTTTACAAAAGAAAAACAGCTAAATAAAAATTTTTCACAATTGATGCGAACCAACACGATCAAAGGTAATTTTAACTGAACCGCCTATATCGCTGTAGCAGAGCTAAAAAAATCAGTAGCAGCTTCAGCAACAACAACAACAATACATGCTACAACAATCATAAATCAAAGCTGAACGATATGAAAACGCCCAGGCATTTTCAAAGCAATTGTGCAGATGTACGGAGTCAATGTCTGATAAGTGCAATCTCTGCGCCATTAGACCCACATTCTCTTTGGGGAAGAGCTAGACAAAGGAGAAAGGTAAATGTGTGCCAAACATTTTGGCACGCAGTCTAAAGCCGATTATACAAAGTTTAAACAACTAACAGGTTGTTAGTAAGTGCCTCCTACCGAATTAAAATTCAGGAAGCAAACTGTTCCTCTCGGTTTGGTACTGTTTTCCAACCCCTCTCCCTTTCTTTCTAAAACTTCCTAACTATCATTATACTCAGAGCCCTTTCATCCTCCACCGACCCCATAAGACCCATCTCATTTGTAATAATCATTTCATTGCACTCAGATGTAATCCTTTAGACAAATAAACCTAAGATTTTTTAACCATTTTTGGCAACATTAATTTTAAATACTTAATGAGTAATAGATTTTAGGAAATTTCTGTAAAAAACTAAAAGAAATAACGTTACTTCTCGGTAGATTCATCTACATTAATAGGAATGCAAATCTCTGAAGAGGTATTGTCTGAGATTGGTTTAATCAGAAGCCGCTTTCTTTTGAAAACCTTTTTATGTAGAATTTATTAAAAGTAATAACTTAATTTACCCCGAAAAAATTAAATGATATTGCTTCTGAAAATTTGATTTTGAGACAAGTTCGAATAAATCTGACTTCGCCCCGGAGACACAATTAGAATTACGGAGACGGAACTTCCAAGAGTCAGCGTTCTCCACAAATAAAAAAATTGTCAAAATATTATGTTTTAAAAGTTTATCTGTTTATCACATTTATTTATCAAGTTGCCGACACATTTTCTTGTTGCCCGATATCGCATATCTTTTGCCAGAGCTCCGAGTTTATTAGAAAAGTGCTTTTACCACAGTTTCTTAAGACTCTTTTCCCCACTCCCGTAACACTACTCCCGCTACACTAATATCACTTTCAAGAACTGTACGCTTGAAAGCTCAAGAATCATCAAATTTTAGTAACAGTTTTTTTAAGTTTTTAGTTAAGATGAAATTCTATTGAAGGCCGATTATATTAAATTAAATACTCCTACTATTTACTTATTATTTTGGAACATATTAATTATGTAAATGTATGAAAATTATATTAAACCTGCTTTTTTTCCTTAATTTCGTCTGTCAAAAGCAATTGAAAAGAGTTGTTTCTCTTTATGCTTGAAATTATTACAAATCAACGCCTTTCTTTATTTCTGACTATTTTCCACCGACACAAACTCATCATCGCTTGCTTTTGCAGTAATTTCATGACCGAATTTCATGAAAGTGTGCCAAAATACTTTATCATATTTAACAAGTTTAAATGCAACTCACAATCATTAAACAAAATTACAGACAAAAACAAAACAAAGGCAAAGGATACGAATGCAAGGGGAGAACAAGAGAGAAAGGCGGAAGAAAATAGTACTATATTTTTTACAACAATCCAAGCCGAGATCGTTAGTAAAAGGAGAATCAAAAAAGTTTGGAACTATTTTATGATGTCATAAATTTTTGTATATAAAAAATTTAGTTTGACGCTATCTTGTTTACTCTTTATATGTATGAATGTGTATGTATGTGTGAATGTGTTTGTACATGTCATAACAAAAATACTCACCGTCATAGAAACACCTTTGCCAAAGCGAGGTATAATTCAAGGAATATATTATTTCGCTCCCCTTAAAAAATAGGAAAAAATCAAAGAGAAAAAACATTCATGCAAATTTTCCGCGCCGCAAAACAGACACTTTTTATTCAGAGCTCTGTACATTAATCCCACACGGCATACAATCTCACCGACAGGATTCTAAAATTTTATAAAGTTGACAGTAATGAGGCACAGTAGAACGAACATCGGCTTTACAAAGCAATAAATTATTAATAAATTAAATCCTATGAAATTAATGTGATTTAAGGAAGCTTGCACTAGATTTAGGCGGGTTTCAGTTTACTCGACTTTAAAAATTCTTTAAGAACGTTGAAGAAGACAGACGACGAGACCGCCCTTTTAATTTAAAAATGACAGTCTAGTATTTGATTAAGAATAAAACATGGAATAAAAATTAGTTAAGATATTAAGCTGTATATCTGAAAGAGAAACTAGCTGAAATCCTGTTGGTGGATATCTGAGGTTTTGGAAAATATTTTATAGTATAAAAAATCACTCAGATCTATTATCGCTAAATCCTTACACCCGAAGCGCGTCTACAAAATGTTATTCAATTCCTCTCCACCGTCAATAATATTGTTTGAAAGTTACAGTATTTGTCCCCGCCCATTCTCCTTGTTCGGGCAATGCTTTGGTTCATTTGCTCCGGATTCAATTCTCATTTATATTTGCTTCTCTGTTAAATCGACTTGTGTATCTGTCTGATCTTTACCCTCAGAGTACCTCAAGTATTTTGTTCCAGCACTTCAAAAATAAAAATCCAGAAAATTAACAGCAAAAACAACAACAACAACGTTATTAATAACAACGAAAATACGTGTAACTAAAATTTGTATACTCGCATACTCGTATTCCCAACTCGTTAGCAACATCTCATAAGCGTAAGGGTTGTATGTTGTTGTTGGTGTAGTCGGTGCTTTGTTGACACTAGTGTCGGTTGTCTATCCTCAAAGTATGCAATTTTTTCTTGTTTTAAAATTCTTTTTACTATTTTATGCATTCATTCGGTACGAAAAACGAAGCTAATTTAAAGATGTCCTACATCAAGACTTCTCTCACCGAGGTTGATTTCTTCAAATAAGCATAGGTGAATCATACATGACATTTCGTCATTTTACATGAATCAGTTCGAAAAATCATTGATAGCAAAACATATACTTGTTTTTTTTCTATGCTGACGACATCTCACCAAAGCAGATGACACCATCTGTCTGTAATCTATTAAATCAACTGAATCCGTTAGGTTTTTCGATTTGATATGTAAATGTTTTAAAGTATTTTACTTACATAATCACGACAAATTATTTGATAGTGGCGAAAATTGATTTCTATTGCTTTGACGGTCTATGAAAAAAATAAATATAATAATATGTTTGATTCAGTAAATATTTGTATGGAATGAAAAGTTTATTTCTTTGCCTTTGCTATTGTTCTTTGTATTCTATTCATTTCAGTAATATTTTCAATCAGTACCAGGCACTATCAAGGAGGCGAATCCTTCTCGAAAAATAAATTTGTTAAAAACTTATAACAAAAAAATGTACTTAATGAACTCATTTGTATTTATTTCGATGTAATTACTTTTCGTCTATCTAAATTTATTTTGTGATTATTGAAGATTTCTTCTGACAGTTTATCTTTGTCAGACATCTGATCTGTCTGTTATCTGTCTGCGTATCAGGATTATCTTAATAAAAAGAAGATGCTGAATGAATGTAATATTACACAATTTCAAATAGGACATATTTTTGTGAGGTAACCATCCCTTGGGCAGCAAATTTGAAAAAATATCTTTAGCATTAAATTTACTCTACAAGTTGACAAATTAAGCAATAAGGACCAATAAACGAACACCGCCTCTACGGAGTGGGTATTGCCTTAATTGCCTTCATTTATAACATAGAACGTCCCGAATAGACATAATAATAATATACACATAATAATAATATGGTAATATGTTTAAAAACTTCCATGAGAGCAGCGTTCTTATGTAACTGTAGTCCTACTTATCAGTTGGCATATCGCTTCTATTTATTGGAGTGTTATTTGTCTACTCACTTGTCTATGTATATTCACATAATCTTAGTCTTAGCTAGTTCCCCGAACTTCCTCATTTTCGACAACAAGAATGATATTCATAAATATGTTTACTTTTTTGCAAGAAAATTTAGTGTTTGTTCGAATTAATACGAGCTATTAATGTATGATTATCAATATTTATACGAAAATAAATATTGATGATTTTACATTAATTGGATGATGATGTCAACTCACTGCAAAACGCAAACGAAACGGAACCAAATGCTAGTAAAGTATATTTACAATATGTAGGGAATTTTTCAGTATTTTAAGTATTCAGTGTGAAGTGAGGTTAAATACTACGTATGTATATGATTATATATCATTTAGTAATAACAAAATATATTCATTGTTCATTCTAATTTCCACTTTACATTTGACGAAGTCAAACCAAAGTGGAACTCGTGGCAAAGCCTGAAAATACATATGAAAATACCAACAAAAAACGAAATTCCGTTTTGGAAAATTTTTAGCAATTTCCGTTTTTATATAATGCAGGTCATTCAAACTAACGAATAAGTGCGAAAAGTAAATTGCACTTAAAATTTGCAAATCACGATAAACTTAAAAGAGTATAAATGGTCTAACAAATAGCATCATCACGAAATTTAACAGGAATATTCTCCAGCATTCTAGAGTCTTTGGTATTGAAGATTGAAAAAATCTAACTATTGCTATAACCAATTTTTAAGACCAAAACCTATCTTTAATTCAAAAGCT
Source organism: Physocephala rufipes (assembly GCA_963966595.1). Lineage (NCBI taxonomy): Eukaryota > Metazoa > Arthropoda > Insecta > Diptera > Conopidae > Physocephala > Physocephala rufipes. Next base: position 43,121,134 of record OZ016502.1, on the reverse strand, counting down.
CAAAATGTTAAGACGCAAATTTATTTCTGTTTGACTTTGAAAGGCATAATGAAAATAATTAATTACAACAAGCTTTAGAAATATATTGTAAGAAATTATGTGATGGGCGCCTATTTATCCACTCCCGTCGTGTATTAATTAATTTTAATATAGATTATCTCAACAAACACAAACAAATCTCCATTGAGTTTCATGTATGAGAGAATATAAACTTTAGGTCACGGCCAATGGGTCGTTTACCAGGTCGTTCATCAGGGCAATGAACTCGTAGGAGTTATTTGAGAGTCTTGACCTGCTTGTCAGATAAGAAATTCGACCCTCCAATTGGAAGCGTTGTTATTCCCTCCAAAGAAAGTCGGGGTAGTGGGATCCCTTTTGCCTTCATCCTCTGTGTTGTGAAGCTCGACGGGGAGGAGAATATTTTTGCCCAATGATGCTCATTAAATTGCGATTCTATCCCTCGACATTTACGATGACGACATTACTTAGTATTACTCATTATAATTGTGTTTTTTGGTGCAGTAGGCGTGTTGGGCCTATTGGGCTTGCATATATAATTTTATAATTATGTCCGCATGCCTGAAATTTGAGGTATTACCGCAAATAAAGCCATATTTGCTAAAAAATTTAGCGTTTCATTTATCTTAATTTATACATTTTCAGTACTAGTTTCTTCTCATGACAGGAAATAGTCTCCATTTCATGCCGATATCCCTTTTCATTACTTTGTGAGTATGAATGTGTATTGTCCTTTAACTGTCGCGACCCCATATTATTGCAAAATTTTCTTTTTCTAATTCTCAGAAAGGGTATTCTTCCATTCTTAAATCTGAGAAGTAGTTTTTAAATATTTTGCTGAAGGCATTTATTTCGCTTTTGTTCTCAGAATATGCTCTTTTTATAGTTAGAACAATTTATTTGTTGTTTTTTTTTTGTTAATTATACAAACTTCCTCAACGTAATTTCTTAACAATAGAGTATTCTCTTGTTTTTTTTTTCTTTTGCCTTTTTTAAAACAATTTTCTGTAGAGTACTTTCTTGCATGGTCATATTTTTGTGGTTCGTAGCTTAGGAGAGGTCACAGAGTGACCCTCGCCGCAAATTTCTATGCTCCTAACTCTCGACACTATACCATAAGTAGGCTCTGCCTACTTACGTAGCCTTGCCAGGTCAGTATTGCCCCATTGTTGCTTAATAACGGCGTTCTTGCTTTCCGAAACGTTTCTTTGCTTTTAGCAGTTTTCTTTAGTTTTAACTCGTTGCTTCTCCTTTACGTTTATGAATTTGCAATTTTCCTTTTTCCTTCATAAATTTTTTCTTTTTCACCATATTTCATGCATTTATATTTGTTGTTGGTTTTGTTTATTTTGCAGTATTCAGTGACCCATATACGAATCTGTTGTATACAATAATAAGCGAGTTCGTTTTGCATATCTGCGTTTGTGTGTGTGTGTGTTTGTGTGTGTATGTGTGTGTGTTTGCGTGTAACAGCGAATATCCTGCTCCTGCTGTTTATAATTTTCTTCTCATGAAAAAAGAAAACAATACACAGTTTTCATGATGACGAGAACGATGATGATAATGATGATGATGATGATGATGACGATGCGACAAGAACAAGTGGTAAAATGTTTAATTTTTCGGCCCCTTCAAGTGAGTGGCTGCAGTCAAGTGGGCGTGTTATGCGTATTTTCCGCATGTGTTCCTTTCGTGGGCGCTTTTGAGGTTGATTTATTGTATTTGCATTACTCAGTCAAATACTCTGTTATCGTTGTCGGTAGAAGTGGGTCACTTCTGGCACATGCGTCAACCGATAACTATGGCAGGAATGAGCTCTATTAATTTATTCATTTCAAATAATATTAAATATTTATACAATTTTCATGTCGAGAAAGCCCGAAACTTTTTAGAGGAGTTTTTGGGCTCGAATTAATTAAAAAAACTTTTTTAGGACGGGATGTATCGTAGTAAATTTATAGTTAATAAATTAAGTTAATAAATTTGCATTTCCGAAATAATTTTCTTCGTAAAACTTAGAAGCTTTACAAAATTTATTTGACTTCAACTTAAGAAACATTTTGGAATCTGAAAATTTGAAATATTGTCGAAATATGGAGATTGAAATATCACGCTTGCATTTCTTGTTCTCCCTTTTGTTCACATTTTTGTTTATTTGTAGGCTTAAAGTCGATAACAACGGAGGTGCTTGGTGTCCAAAACACATGGTTTCACGTGGCCTAAAGGAATATCTTCAGATTGATCTGCTGCAGGTGCACGTCGTTACTGCAGTTCGCACCCAGGGTCGTTTCGGTAAAGGTCAAGGCCAGGAGTATACCGAAGCGTATGTATTGGAGTATTGGCGTCCGGGTTTTGAGAAATGGTTGCGTTGGAAGAATATTCAAGGCAAAGAGGTATTAATTTCATTCTTTATTATCCCTTTATAACCCTTGAGAAACCACCGATTTCGCACTAAACGTACATAATCACTGGATTTCCATACATTATTTCATCTTTGAGAAACTTTGCACGAAATGAGTAAAGTAATTATGTTTAGGAATGTTGCTTTTAATGAAAGCTCTATTAAAAACCATTTTTTTTCGCGGCATACAAAAAAATCATTAATTTTATTTATTATATATTATACTAGATTAGCCAGCTTGTATTATGGTCACACCTACAACAAGACCGTACGTCACCCACTGTACACACTAGCCGCCCTTCTCATTTACCATCATCTGGCATGTTAGCCGCAACTCCTCGTCTCGTCAGCGTTTTCCCACATTTCATTCCCATTAATAATCGATTCTCTAGATTTTTAGCGCCGATAAAAAGCATCGTGCCTAGGTAACGAACGATGAAACGCCGCGACGGATGCTTATTCAAGGTTTCGATTCAAGTGTGAATATAAATCGAGTGGGTGTCTAGCGAATGAAGCGAGTGCTCTTACTCATGTCTGCTGCCTACTCTTTGCGCCTCTTTGCCCAATATGGTATCATCATCACTAAATCTCTCGGAACGAGCACGAGAATCATAGTGCATCGCCAATGCTTGACTCAGGCTGCTTCATTCGAAATTTATTTGCGCAATTTTCGCTCGCACGCCATCGCAATTCAATTTCAAGTTATTAATTTTGTTTATTCGCCACGGCCCGCCGCAACCGGCGGCAATTTCTTTACTTTCATCTTGGCCCTCTTGCTTGTACCGAAGCAACTATTTGCGCCTTCTCAATTTTAACCGCTCGTTCTTTTTTCTTAATCTTTTGCTCTCTCTTTCACTTGTCCTGGAGATATTTATCTTGCGTGAAATGCGCCAGTCAACGATTTATTTTCTTTCCATTTTTGTTAAAATATTTCTTTGTTCACTTGTTGTTGTTTTCTGTGTAGTTATTGTTGTTTTTCGTTCAATTTATCTCTTTCGTGTTCTTTCAGATACTTCCCGGCAACATCAACACATACAGCGAGGTGGAAAATGCGTTACAACCGATCATTTTCGCATCGAAGGTGCGCATCTATCCTTACAGCGAATATGATCGAACGGTTTGCTTACGGGCTGAGATTGTTGGCTGTCTTTGGGAAGGTGCGTAACATCCTCTAGTAGTAGAAAATATAATATTTTGCTTGCCTTACGACACTACACTGTAGTTTCTGCTT